>CM070838.1:33217924-33446272 GCA_036326025.1 Chrosomus eos
TATGTGTTAAAGTTTTATGAACATTACTGTGGACTCAAGCAGGGTGGGCCGAGAGTCTGGGGTATTTTACAATGCTGCTTTTATTATTATGCTTATATGCCATAGCTGCCGCTAGAGGCCTGCATTTCAGCCCGAGCCCGACGGGCCCCGACTTATTTACGCTCCTAGGGCCGGGCTTCGGGCCAATTTTCACGTCATAGTTCACACGCGGGCCGGGTTTTAGGCTTATCTTTTTTATAGCATATTTTAGACATTAATTAAAATAAATATGAGAAGATGACGATTAAACGCAAACATAGAAAGAAGTTTTATAACCTATCACACTGACATATGACTGACATGACAGTCTGCTCACGCTCACGCTCACGCTCATGCACACACACACACACACACACGCACGCGCACAGGTTTCCCGGCGGCGCGATGTGAGATTCGCGCGACCGGCTCGTTCTGTGTTTAGAGTCCTGGTAGCGAGCGTGACTTCAGCGCAGCTGGAAAAAGTACGACTGGATTAAAACCTTTCACTGTGGATGCTGTGCTTTTTCTTCACGATGCTCTGAGACTGTTCTTAGCCATGTTTGGAGGCTGTTTTTTGTTTGACTTCATTTTCATGAGTCTGTTGGAAACAAGGATGTAAGGTGGAAATTAGAATGGCCATGTTCTGTAGTGAAGACTTGATTTTTGAGGTAAGATAACCTGCATGGTTGTTTTTAATGTAATTTATGTTGATTTTTTTAGATTGCGTTCTCTGTATTGTAGCCTATTGTATAAACTCATTTAGTTTGCGAGCGCTGTTGCTCTGAGCAGCAGAGCAGTTTGCCTCAGCTTTTCAAAAATGACAAAAAACGTTTAAACAAACGTTTAAACTAACGTTAACTGTCTGTGTGATATGCTTAAGTTGTTTTATATCTATGGATTTTATTGTAGCCAAGTAAAGTGTTGATTTGAGAGGCTATAAATCAATGGATCAAACATGTTTAACTCGCTGTCGGCTACTTGGTCGTCATAAAAATAAAAAACATTTTTTTTCTTAATTAACTTTATAAAGAAATGAAAATAAACTTACCGGTAAATACTTTGCCTTTGAAAACGAAACATATCTGGTTTACTGACTGCAACATAGGGCAGGCTGTGTATTATCCCTTTTTTTTTTTTTTTTTTTTTTTTTATAAACGGGCTCGGGTCGGACTCGGGCTGATCATTCTGATGAGCTGTCGGACACGGGCCGGGCTAGGGCCTGAGCGTCTCGGGCTAGGGCCTAGATTTGAGGCCCGTGCAGGGCTCTAGCTGCCGCAGCCATGATTACATTTATTAACGTCCACCTTCCCTGAACTTTTGTTACAGTTATGTTTGATCTGTTTAATTCACATTATTTTATTTTATTCTAATGAAATAGTCGCAACTACTCATAGAGGTCTCTTTATTTGAGGAATTCAAACAAGAGATTCAAACAATAAGACCAATTTTCTTGTAGTTTTCTGTCGATAAAGGTAACAGCTAACAGTTGCTCACCTGTCTAATAAAACATAATATATTAAAGGCACACTATGCAGCATTTGTGTTTTTGTCAAACAGCGACCCCTAGAGTCGCTGTGGAATACTTGCACTGTCGTAAATAGCAATATACCAGTGGCTATAGAACATGCTTTAGAAGCGTCAAGGGCATGAAACAGACACAGATACACTCCGAAGATATTGACCAGGTAATGTTTCACGATTTCATACAAATATTAGGTTACTGCATAGTTTACTGAACTACTGATGATGGTAATAGGATTATAATAACTATGTGTCAAGTGTTAGACTACTTTATAATAATAAAGTACTCTACTGCGTTTGCTGTCTTATAACGTTTTACACGATTGCTGCTAAATCACAAGTAAATAGCCTATAGTCTAGGCCTACTGTATAATTTCATTTGTGTTTTTTGCTTGTAATGTAAACATTACAAAATGCCAGATGACATCAATAAAGTACGTCGCATTATTTCATAGCATTGGCCGTTATGATGTCATTAGACACGATTATTGCAATTTATCATACTACTTTGCAAATTGTGCTCGTTTACACTATTTACAACCTCTAGGCTTATATATGTCCTGATAATTATGTGAGATATTGACAACTGTCTTCATGATAATCGCAAACATGGATGAATGAACAGCATCGTAAAAAAATGACATACTACAAGCAAGCGCAACATAATACAACATAGAACGCAAACAAGTTTACAAATAAGAGATTTACTTACTAGTTCATCAACAAGATCGCCAGGTCAGCATCACTGCATCACTCGCTTGACACTGGGCTCGACTCGCTTGACACGGGGTTCGAATCGCTTGACACGGGGCTCGACTCGCTTGACACGGGGCTCGACTCGCCTGACACGGGGCTCGACTCGCCTGGGACGGGGCTCGACTCGCTTTTCACGGGGCTCGACTCGCTTTTCACGGGGCTCGACTCGCTTTTCACGGGGCTCGACTCGCTTTTCACAGGGCTCGACTCGCTTTTCACGGGGCTTGACTCGCCTGACACGGGGCTCGACTTGCTTGACACGGGGCTCGACTCGCCTGACACGGGGCTCGACTCGCTTTTCACGGGCTCGACTCGCTTTTCACGGGGCTCGACTCGCTTGACACGGGGCTCGACTCGCTTGACACGGGGCTCGACTCGCTTGACACGGGGCTCGACTCGCCTGACACGGGGCTCGACTCGCTTTTCACGGGGCTCGACTCGCTTTTCACGGGGCTCGACTCGCTTGACACGGGGCTCGACTCGCTTGACACGGGGCTCGACTCGGCTTGACACGGGGCTCGACTCGCCTGACACGGGGCTCGACTCGCCTGACACGGGGCTCGACTCGCTTTTCACGGGGCTTGACTCGCCTGACACGGGGCTCGACTTGCTTGACACGGGGCTCGACTCGCCTGACACGGGGCTCGACTCGCCTGACACGGGGCTCGACTCGCTTTTCACGGGGCTTGACTCGCTTTTCACGGGGCTCGACTCGCTTGACTCGGCGCTTTTGCACCCAGTGCTGCATGCTTTTTAGCTCGCGCCAACGAGTGAAAGCCCGACCGAGTGACTCTTATCCGGTTCCTCACACGGTCAGATTCTCTATTCCTTTTCCTAGTCTCTTCCGACCGCGTTTTCTTTACTTTTTCCATCGTCGAGTATCACGCATGGTATCAGGTCTGAATTGCGCGCAACTGTCTTCGTGCTTCCTATGTTGTTGTTGTTGATGTGTGTGACGTCGTTGCCGTAAAGCATGTCGTGATTCTCGCGAGATTTGTCAGGGGCGCTCCTCTCAAACTTACATTGCTGGTTTATCCAGCGGCGTCCCCCCCCGAGCTTTACTACCAGGATGATTCTCCCTACTATGAGTTTGTTTACCACCGAAATGACTTTGAAGCTGTTATATTAAGGTACAATTGTTGCATAGTGTGCCTTTAAAGAGTTTTTGGTGTTTTCATGGTTTTTACGGAAGTAAAACCAGAAATCGAGGTTAAAGTGGACCAGAAGCAGGTGACTGAATGACACGGGTTAAATTTGATGATTTCTCTGGATTTAAATGTTGGAAACATTTGGAATATTTTAAGTACACATCAACAAAATATATATTTTTTATATTTTAATTCAAAAATCGTACATATAGTGCCTTTTGCACCAAATTGCATCCAAACGTCAGGTCCTTTATTTATGTGTACATGCATAACCTGCCTCTGGTCCTGTCATCCTTCGAGTGGTCCAGAATATTACTGCCTCTGGGACGTCTAGTTCTCGTTAGAGATTTACTTTGCTAGAATCCCCAAGACTGATTATAAGAGAGTGTGTGTTTCGTTGTTCTGTCTGTGATCAGTTTAGCGCTGCGCTCACACACGCGTCTGGTGGAATCTACACATTCACTAGTATGAATGAGGAAATCTCCTGCACCGAGTAGAAAGTCTTAAGTCAAGTCACCTTTATTTATATAGCGCTTTTTACAATACAGATTGTTTCATAGCAGCTTTACAGAGATAACAGGAAAATAATGTTGTAATAATATTGTTGAATATAAAATTAAATATCACCAACTAAGCAAGCCAAAAGCCAATGCCGACAAAGGCGAAAATGGTGACAGTGAAGGACTATAATGCGTTAAGAGCTTGATCAAGTACTGGGGAGCTAAACCATTTAGTGCTTAGTAAGTAATCAGCAATATTCTCCTAATGGTAGCATGTACAGAGTGAACAGCAGCGGTCCTAGTACTGAGCCTTGTGGTACACCATACTGAACTTTTGACCGATAAGACATCTCTTCATTTACTGCTACAATCTTAAGGCCCGTTCACACCAAGGACGATAACTATAAAGATAATGATAAAGATCTAGTTATAAAAATCAATCTCAATATTAAAGAATAGCAGAGTTCACACCACAGCTATAATGATAACTGCTCAGAGAAACGATATCTTTGGGATCACTCTCAGAACGATTTTATCCAGCTGATGAACGATAAAAGCATTGACAGAATCCATCCTGCTATAATGAGCTTGTGCATTTAAAGCAACAGACAAGAACGCTTAAAAATAAACAACAATATGGTTATAGTTATCTTTATAGTTATCATTGTTGATGTGAATGGGCCTTTAGAGTTTAACAAGAGCACCTCCAAATTAGGAGAGAACATCTTCTGTACATCAGCTTTCATTTGTTCAAACACAATCCAGCGCCTGTCTTGTTTTCCGGTAACTCCGGTAGCTGTGTTGCCTGATGTTCAGTAGTTTGTCTTTGGAAGATTTGATCAACAAACAGGAGAAGAATTGGAGAGCCACTGTGGCGCCAGAACGGGTTTGTGGCTAACTAAGCTAACCGTCTGTGTTCCAGGTTTCTGGATGGACATCGGCCAGCCCAAAGACTTCCTGACAGGCATGTGCATGTTCCTGCAGTCTGTCCGGCAGCAGGCGCCTGAGAGGCTGCGCGTGGGCCCGGGCTTCCTCGGGAACGTCCTTGTGGTGCGACACATCACTGACATTACATTAAAGTAATACGCCGACTTTTTGGGACTTCAGCTTATTCACCGTATCCCCCAGAGTTAGATAAGTCCATACATACACTTTTCATCTCCGAGCGTCCCGTAACTCTGTCTGACGCACCCACCGCTAGCCTAGCTTAGAACAAAGACTGGATGCCGTTATTTTGTCACTTATTGGGAGCAGTATGCTAGCTGAAGCCATTTACATCCAGTCTTTGTGCTAAGCTAGGCTAGCAGTGAGTGCGTCAGACAGAGTTATGGGACGCACAGAGATGAAAAGTCTATGTATGGACTTATCTAACTCTGGGGGATACGGTGAATAAGATAAAGTCCCAAAAAGTCGGCGTGTTCCTTTAACTGGCGTTCTAATGTACAGTAACCATGAAAGCTAACATATGTTGCATTTCTCCCAACAAAGAGTGCTTTTAAAGGAATAGTTCTCTTCAAAATAAAAATTCTGTCATCATTTATTCTCCCTCAAGTTGTTTCAAGCTTCTGCTGAACACACAAGAAGATATTTTGAAGAATGTGAGTAACCAGGCAGTTTATGGACCACATTGACTTCCATAGTAGGAAAAAATATCCTATACAAGTCAGTAGGGTCTGTAAACTGTCTGGTTACCCACATTCTTCAAAATATCTTCTTGTGTGTTCAGCAGAAGCTTGAAAAAACTTGAGGGAGAGTAAATGATGACAGAATTTTCATTTTGAAGTGAACTATTCCTTTTAAGTATATTGCAAGCCAGGGGTGTCCAGTGCTGCTCCTGCAGAGTTCAGCTCTGTTCAGGTGTGTTTAACTGAGGATTGAGCTGATCAAGCTCTTCCAGGCGGGACCTTCCAGGCGGGACCCACTTCTACAGGACCCTCCAGGAGAAGCACTGGATGCCCCTGTTGGAAGCAGAATATGGTACATGTACTAAAAACATATGCCATTAACCTGCACCCAGGACCCAACGGCAGTGATCGGGGACAACTGCACCATCGGGCCTAATGTGACAATCGGCGCTGGGGTGGTTCTGGAGGACGGGGTGCGAGTGAAGCGCTGCACGGTTCTGAAGGGGGCGCACATACGCTCACACTCCTGGCTGGAGTCATGCATTGTGGGCTGGAGCTCATCGGTGGGACAGTGGGTGAGTTCAACTTCCAGCAAGAGAGACACCAACTGGTTTTTAGAAAAAAACAAATCAAGTCAGCTTAATTTCTATACTTCATACAAAACAGATTATTACAAAGCAGCTTTACAGTGATAACAGGAAAATAATGATTCAGTGATGCAAAGAGAATTGCATTATGCTATAAAGCAGCTCTAAATTGTGCCATCAATTATGAAATGAGTTCAGTTCAGCTTTACAGCCGCTTGACGAGCTGCGATACATCATGTTTCTAAACTACGCAGCTCGTACAGAAATCTAATGCTGATATAACAATCACCTGTTTTTCATAAAGAATTTACATACAGCAGCGTCAGTAACAGAAGATCAATAATATTGCTGAATATTAAAGCTCAATCCCAATTCAACAGCCCTTGGCCCACCTACCCCTTTTAACCCCTCCCCTGTTCTGCGCCGTTCACTAGGGGTAGCGTGTCCCGATTCTTGTTGAGATAGAGGGGTAGGGGAAGGGGTAGGGCTACATAGCCCTCGAAACGGAGATTTTTCAGAGGCACACTTCAAACGGAGGGCTACGAGAAAGTTTGCAGAATGCATCGCGAATCACCGGCGAGATGGCTTCGCAAACGGTTAAACAATTAAGTTTAGCGCCAGATGACACAACCGTGCACTTTATTTACACTTATAATAATAATATAGTCATTTATTTAAGAAATTGTATAATAAATTACCTTTCTGAAACATACATTTTGAGGAAGGAATGTTATAATCATCATGTTTCCTCAAAGTTAAGAGCAGCTGCACTGATTGTCAGTCGTTGTCATGGAGAAATCCTGTAAAAACTCTGTAACGGCAGAGCCATCGCCGACGACTGATGACGGATCGGGTTCATGAAGGGTTGCTCCATTCCGAATACGGTGTTTACATGAGCGATAAATAAAGTAATCGGGTTGATGTGCGCGTTTATATGTCACAAGATTCAAATCGGAATTTATTTTTTGACATGCGCACACTGCACGAATATGCCACTGGTCACGCATAACGTTCTCGGTTACTAACGTAACCTCGGTTCTCTCTAGAGAGGGAACGAGTACTGCGTAATAGCTTACGCTATGGGGAAAACTCTTTTCATCGAGATATTGAAGCCAAAAAATTATCCTTAATTTTTAATCAATGTAAAACGCTTTGCAGCAGCAAGCAGACATAGGCGAGACAGCTTGCGCGCCTATTGGCTGTCTTGCGGCAAAAGCAGCAGCCTATCGAGAGAGGCTCTGCGTGACGTCATGACGAATGGGGGCACTTCGCGCCCATATCGTCACGTCCCGCCAGAAAGGGCGTGGTCTCGCCCTATAAACAAACTCGATAAGCTGCCATACACTGGTTTTTCATCGCCGAAGCGAACCAGAGCGTATTCCAAGCACGGCAAGATACGCAGTACTCGTTCCCTCTCTAGAGAGAACCGAGGTTACGTTAGTAACCGAGTACGTTCTCTTACGAGAGTATCTCTCGTACTGCGTAATAGCTTACGCTATGGGGAACACAGTGTAACACGCCGTGCGGATAGGGATCCAACACCAAAGTCCCAGGGGCAAAGGCCCAGGGCTCATGTAGTGCATAATCACCCCACACTCACAGAGAGTAAAGGAGGAGAGGCTAGAAGCATTTCTCCTTATAGATAGACCCACAGGGGCTAACCATATGACCATTAAACCACGCAGCCAGGGTGAAAGCTTTCAGCCTAAACTGGGTGGCCCTACTTGTGCCAGTACTCATGGAGCTGCTGCATCGGTCTGAACGATGCGCATGCCAAACACTCAGCATCCGAGCCACACAGCGGGCAGATAGCACTGAAGTCTAGATAGCCAAAAGCTTAGCTTGTAAGGCAGGCACCTCCAGGTTATAGTATTTTATAAATGTAGACGGCGAGGCCCAGCCCGCGGCCGTACAGATATCTTGCAGGGTGACCCCGCTAGACCATGCCCACGACGAGGCCACGCCTCTCGTGGAGTGCGCTCTGACACCCAAGGGGCACTGCAAGCCCTTGGAAGTGTAAGCCAGCGCTATGGCATCGACTATCCATCTGGATAGGCTCTGTTTCGAAGCGGCAAGCCCCTTGGAACGCCCGCTATACGAAACGAAAAGCTGCTCGGTCTGTCTGAACCCAGACGAGCGGGACACATAAGCTCTTAATGCCCTGACTGGGCAAAGAAGAGTCGCGTCGTTCTCCTTATTGAGAACCGGAAGGGCAGACAGGGAAATCACCTGGGCCCTGAACGGTGTGTTGAGGGATTTCGGCACGTAGCCGTGCTTAGGTTTGAGTATGACCTTTGAGTCATTAGGCCCAAACTCCATGCATGACACCGCTTACTGAAAGCGCTTGTAAGTCCCCTACGCGCTTCACATGAGCAAGAGCCGTAAGAAACGCTGTCTTGAAGACAATGTGTTTCATGTCTGACGACTGATGGCTCAATGGGGCACCTTCATGGCCTCCAAGACCGGGAAAGGTCCCATGTCGGGACTGAAGGGGGTCTGGGAGGGTTTAGCCTCCGAGCTCCTCTAAGGAAACGCACAACTAAGTCGTTCTTTCCCAGTGACTGGCCAGACACCGGTTTTGCAAACGTTGCTATGGCCGCCACGTATACTTTGAGCGTGGATGGGGTCCTGCCCTTATCCAGTAGCTCCTGAAGGAAGGAAAGCACTTCCGTATCCCCGCAGTCTACAGGTGAAAAAGCCCTGCACTTGACACCAAGCAGAGAACACAGACCATTTCGAGGAGTAGAGCCGTCTGGTAGACGGGGCTCTAGCCTGCGCGATCGTGTTTAACACTCCCTCTGGGAGGTCAGCGGGTACCCGTTGATGGCCCATGCGTGCAGGGACCACAAATCCGGGCGAGGATGCCAAATCGAGCCTTCCGCCTGAGAGAGGAGGTCTCTCCTCAACGGTAAAGGCCATGGGGCAGTGCTGGTCAGCTGCATCAGGACAGGGAACCAAGACTGGTTTGTCCAGAGCGGAGCTATGAGTAGCACTGGGCATCCCTCCCTCCTGATTCGCTCCAACACCTGAGGCAGGAGTGAGACAGGGGGAAAAGCATATGGGGGGCGGCGGGGCCAAACATGGGCCAGCGCGTCCCGGCTTTTCGAGAAGAACCTCGGGCAATGAGCGTTTTCTTGGGACGCGAACAGGTCCACCTGCGCTTTGCCAAACGTTTCCCACAGCAGCTGGATCGTCTGCGGGTACAGCGACCATTCTCCTGCTGGGACGTTGTTTCTGGACAGCCTGTCTGGCCCCACATTTAGGTGACCAGGCACATGCGCCGCTCTCAGCGAGAGCAGGTTGTGCTGAGCCCAGACCAGGAGGCGTTCCGTCAGCCTGTAAAGGTTTCGGGACCTGACGCCGCCCTGGCGATTTATGTACGCCACCACTGACATGTTGTCTGATCGGACCAAGACGTGGTGGCCTTTTATCTGGGGACAGAAGCGGCGTAGTCGACTGCTATTAATTCCAAGCAGTTTATGTGAAGGAGCTTCTCCCGTACTGACCACAGGCCAGCTAGCGGTCTGCCCTCGAGCAGCGCTCCCCACCCCGATGCGGAGGCGTCCGTAGACACCACCTTCACACCCGAGGCGATCCCCAGACTCACACCTGACTGATACCAGTCGGTCACTTTCCACGGTTTCAGAGCTGAAACGCACTGAAGGTCGACCCTGAGGCGAAATAGACCCGCGGTCCACTCCCTGGGGGAACTCGTGCTTTTAGCCATAGCTGCAGTGGGCGCATGCGGAGCAGGCCCAACTGGAGTACGGAGGCTGCTGAGGCCATCAGACCCAGCATTTTCTGAAACCTTCTGAGCGGGGACTATAGAGCCGTAGCGGAAGGATTTCGCGACGTGCTGAATATTTAATCCGTGCTTCGGTAACAGGCGTGCCGTCATGGATAGCGAGTCCAACACTGTTCCCAGAAAGGAAATTTTCCGACTGGGGAGCAGTGAGCTTTTCGCCCAATTGACTGTAAGGCCCAGCTCCTCGAGGTGCTCGAGTAATGCGGCCCTGAGTTCTATGAGCTCTGTTCGTGAACGAGCTAGAATCAGCCAATCGTCCAAGTAGTTCAAAACTCGCATGCCCCGAAGTCTCAGGGGGGCGAGTGCCGCGTCCATGCACTTCGTGAACGTACGGGGTGCTAGGGACAGGCCAAACGGCAGGACTGTGTATTGATATGCCTGGCCCTCGAACGTGAATCTCAAGAATCGCCTGTGATGGGACGCCATTTATATTTGGAAATAGGCGTCTTTCAGATCTATTGACATGAACCAGTCTCCTTGGCGCACTTGCGCGAGGATTTTCCTGGTCGTAAGCATTTTGAACTGGCGCTTCACAAGCGTTCTGTTCAGCAGTCGCAGATCTAGAATGGGTCTGAGCCCTCCATCTTTTTCGGTACCAGAAAATATCTGCTGTATAAGCCCCCTTCGCCCTGAGATAGAGGTTCTATAGCCCTTTTCTCAGTAATTTCGCTATCTCGGCTCGAAGTAGATGAAACACTTTGCTTTTCACCGTAGTTTCGACGCGCGCCGTATAACGGCGGGGGCGTCGAGCGAACTGTAGCGAATAGCCTCTCGTTATAGTGTTCAACACCCATTCTGATACCCGGGAAGCCTTGGCCACGCATCTGCGTGAATAGCTAGGGGTAGAATGAAATCTGGGCTCTGGCCGCGGCAGGACAGCCGCTCGAGAGCCCCTGTGTACTGGGAACACAACACCGTGTTTACAGCGTTCGAGGCGGGGGGCGCGCTGATCTCAGCGGGCAGCCTGGCCGCGCTCAGCTTCTCTATGGCGGGACGCGCAGAGAAAGCGAGCGGGGCGAATCCCGTGGGATTCGGCGTGTGTGAGAGAATGTGGGCACATTTACTAAATGCGGGCACATTTACTACACTGAGAATACTGTCAGCTCGCGCGACTGAATCACTGTTGTTTACAGCGTGCGAGGCGCGCGCTGATCACAGCTGGCAGCCTGGCCGCGCTCAGCTTCTCTGTGACGGGTTGTGCAGAGAAAACGAGCGGGGGCGAATCCCGTGAGATTCGGCGTGTCTGTGAGAAATGCGGGCGCGAGACAGCGGGCACATTTTCTGCACTGAGAACACTCGGCTCGCGCCGACTGAATCAACGCTGTGTTTACAGCGTGCGAGGCGGGGTGCGCGCTAATCACAGCGGGCAGCCTGCCCGCGCTCAGCTTCTCTGTGACGGGTTGTGCAGAGAAAGCGAGCGGGGGTGAATCCCGTGGGATTCGGCGTGTCAGTGAGGGAATGCGGGCGCGGGACAGCGGGCACATTTACTGCACTGAGAACACTGTCGGCTCGCGCCGACTGAATGTGTGTTAGTTTAGTTTTTACAGAAACCAAGGGACACGCATCGTGTAGTGTAAGCGGGCATTGTATGGGCGCGTTCACTACATTTTCTGCACAATCGACCTGAGTCTGTTTTATTTGTGCTAGCCCTGCACTGTGGCGGGCTGTGTCTGGGTGTGGGAATGGGCACTGGGACGTGGGCATTCTTACAACACTCGTAACACCATCGGCCGTGGCCGGAACACCAGAAAATGCACTCTTTATTGGATTTATCTGGGTAGCCATAGAAACGGCTTTTGTGCGCAGGCAAGCGGGCTGAGACACCGGCTGCTTCACTGCGAAATACACTGGGACAGTCACAACGCATGGAACTGAACGAGCGAGAAGTTTTGGTGGAAATCCGGCCGCAGCGGGCTTTACCTCAATCCTCGGCCGGGGCCCGCGCTGAGGGGGGCGGCGTCCAGCAGAGCGAGAGCGCGGTGTTTGATCTCGGGCCTGGCGGCGCTGTTGGTTAGCCGAAACGACGGCCTTTGTGCGCAGGCAAGCGGGCTGTGGAACCAGCGTGCTCACTGCGAAATACACTGGAACAGTCACATTGCTTGGAACTGAACGAGCGAGAAGTTTTGGTGGAAATCCGGCCTCAGCGGGAACTGAACACCGTCGCTTTCCTAGAGAGACTAGGAAGGCCTTGAGACCTCGAGCTTTATCTCAATCCTCGGCCGGGGCCCGCGCTGAGGGGGGCGGCGTCCAGCAGAGCGAGAGCGTCGAGGAACACGGAGCGCTCAGCTTCCGTATTCTCGGATAGCGTTAGCCACAAATGTTTCTCACCTTTCAGGGAGGAAGGGTCTCGACTGTGACGGAGCTTCGTCTTTCCCGAGAAAGCGTCCGTCCAGCCTGTTGCGCGTTAGTTGCGCGGGGCCTTTCAGTTGAGGCCGATGTAATCCACGGCTTGAGAGAGCGGACGCATCGGCTCAGTTTCAATGCCGGCTCCGGTAGGTTCGTCGAGCTCAAGTGCGGACGCGGCGGCAGACCAGACGTTGTCCGTTTGGAGCGACTCGAGCGAAACCGGTGAAGCTGGCGGGCGAACCGGCGAGCTTTGGCGGGCAGAAGATAGCTCGGGAGCGCGCTGGGCGCGGCGCTTCTTGCGGCGCGGCATCACGGTGGGCTGGAATGCAGGCTCGGAGAACGACGCCAGGCGAGTCCGCAGAGTCACCATAGGCAGCCGCTCACAATGATGGCATCCGCCGTCAGCGAGCGCGATGGCCGCGTGATCCTCACCCAGGCAGGACACGCAGACGACGTGGTGGTCCTCATCGCTGAGTGGGGCTCGGCAAGAGCCACAGGAAGGCATCTTTAACAAGACGCAGCTCTTTTAGAGGTAGTGGGAGAAAAATGCAAATATAGCAAACACACACACTCTAAGGCAGAGGAAAGGATATGTACGCCGGAAAGCGCAGCAGGTACGGCGGCTGAAGGCGGCGAGGCCAGCAACTCCAGGCTCAAAGGCACGTCCCGCTGAAGGCTACAGGTCGACGGCGCGGCTTCTCATCCGGATCCAGCGATGCGTGAGCTTCGCTGAAGAGTTGAAAAATCAGTGTATGGCAGCTTATCGAGTTTGTTTATAGGGCGAGACCACACACTTTCTGGCGGGACGTGACGATATGGGCGCGAAGTGCCCCCATTCGTCATAACGTCACGCAGAGCCTCTCTCGATAGGCTGCTGCTTTTGCCGCAAAACAGCCAATAGGCGCGCAAGCTGTCTCGCCTATGTCTGCTTGCTGCTGCAAAGCGTTTTACATTGATTAAAAATTAAGGATAATTTTTTGGCTTCAATATCTCGATGAAAAGAGTTTTCCCCATAGCGTAAGCTATTACGCAGTACGAGAGATACTCTCGTAAGAGAACTATTCTCCTCTATTGGTTCTTTATTTGTTTTAAACAACAGACTTAAAGGGGTCATATAATGCCATTTTTGTACAAGCTAATATGATTCTTTAGGGTCTAAATTAAAAGTTTGTAATATACTTTAATTAAAATAAAAATTCTCATTAGTATTGTAAGAAAACACTCATTTTACCTGCTCAGAAACAGCTCTGTTGTCAGCACGCCGTTTAAGTGTATGTGCCTTTAAATGATAATGAGCTTTGCTGACTCCGCCCCTCTGTTCTGTGCGTACACCGCTTGTAACACAATAACCATAACACGTTGTTCATTATAAACGTGGGATTATGAATTATATTGAGAATGTCGTACATAGAAATAATGCCTTAATGTACCCTGAGTGTAAACCTTAGTTTGCAAAGATTAATATATAGATTAATATAAAGGTTAATAAAATGTTACACTCACTTCAGTTCTTCTGGAGGTGCAGCAGTATAGTTGGTACCGATCCTTTTTTCAGGAGCAGCTTCTTAGCAAAACCAGTTTTATACTGATCCTCCTCGTTTATAAAGCAGTCTGGTGTGTGAAATTATGTTGATCGTGGGGAATATTCACATCGTAAACAAACTCAGTCACTGCGTCTTCAGCGGTTCGGATTTAGGAACATTAAAGTGACTGCTGTGTTTCTTATTGCACCCAAGAGCAGAACACCACTTCGCTTAGACTCCATTCTGCTCATAGACTGTGCTGCTCCAGCGTACTTTTCGGCATGACACCGGTCCGCGCGGACTATGATGACAGCTCGCTCACGAGCGAGGGCGGGTCTGTGTTGAAGTGCAAATTGTGCAAGAAGTGCAATTGTTAATTGTCAATTAACAATCGTGGGAGGAACAGCTCGTTCCGTGCGTCATTCGTCATTACGCTATTTCAACGTCATTGCACATGCGCAGTCCTTTTAGTTTCGGTTTTCAATCCGATCAAGTGTTTACATGTCCTCTCGATCGGATTACAAAATGAATAAACCACCCCTTTCAATCCGATCGAAATTTCAGTCGGATCGAGCTCAATCGGATCGATTAGGTGTTTACATGAAGGTTTTTTAGTCGGATTGAGCCGTCAATCCGATTGTAAGGGTCCACGTAAACGCAGCTAATGACAGAATGGAGAGATAAACCCTGGGAGAACCCAGACTCAGTCTCAGTTCTCCTCTGGCCCATAATCTCTACTCATCTCATACTCAAAAGAATGAGGGAAGTGGGATTTGTATGATGAGGTCTGCTTCTGTGCTTGTGTTGGACAGGTGCGGATGGAGAACGTCACGGTTCTGGGCGAGGATGTGATCGTGAACGATGAACTCTACATCAACGGTGCCAATGTTCTTCCTCATAAATCCATCACAGACTCTGTTCCTGAACCAGCGAATCATCATGTGAAACGGCTGTCACGCGCCCCTCACGAAGTGCCCGAGTGTGTGTGTGTGTGTAGAAGGTTCAGGCTGAGCATGATGGGAAAGGTGTTGTTTGTGGAGTATCTGAGTATGCAGTTGTGCTGTTTCTGCAGGTGAATCTCATCTACAGTAGATGTTCTCCAACTGAAGGCTGCATCACACGTCTCTGACCCGTACACGTACAGTGCTGTTGTTATTCCACTCTGCATTGTGTTCTCTATTACACACAATAAGACCAGGACCCTTCCTTTAGTTCATCTTGTTGATTTAGAGAGGCCATTAGTAATTATGTTGGTATTCTTTTTCATTGTTTTTGTTTTGTTGTTTTGTTTTTTTAAAGAGAGCCCTGTATTGCTGTCTGGATAAAACACTGTGCCTGTAGAAGGAATGAAAAGTGTAAACACATAAACATGTATCAGATAACGCAGTAGTGATTACTGAGAAGACTCACACCTGTAGTATGTACTAAATTATGCAAATCTCATTTTATTCATCACTCAAGATCATGCAGAAATGTGATGGATACTTCCTGTGCAGATTAACAAGAATTAAAACAGACTCATGAAGTGATGTCTCTGTACACAGATTAATATTTTCTATCAAAAAACAATATATAAACCCATGAAACATCTTTTTGGCGTTTTCTTTTGAGTGGTTTTTACTGGAAAGCAATTTAAATCCTTTTAACTTTTAAATGTTTGTAGTTGCTGCCGCTTTTGGGAATGTTAATGAAATAAGACAGCAATGATTCATATATGAAATGTAGATGAAACCATATGGAGATGTCATGAATGTCCTACAACATCAAGGGCATTACAAATCACATGGAAATCATTAAGTGTACATTTGAAACTATTATAAGAATGATTTACTATTAAATTGTGAAATACCAAAACAACACCAGTAATTTATCATTTAAAAGAATAACATTAAACATCTATGTGCACATCAAAGTTCACGAAAAGTTGCTCATTCTTGTAAATAGATTTCCCTGAAACGTGTTTGCCTTTTTGGCTGCTTCACAATTAAATGCAGCATTTGGAGGAAATCTTAGTATTTTGAGTGTTAATCGTGATGTCTCAGGAGAGACCACGGGCATTTCCAGTAGCTTAAAGTGTCTTAAATAAAGCTGACACACACACACACTGACAGAAGAAGTCCATCTTCCTGACACTTAACGGACATGTGTGCAAGTTATTCTGTTGCATTTGAATGATAGGAACTGTTGTTCAGTACCACAAGACACTGTCATTTTATTAACGTGGTTTTATTGCAATTGCCATGGATGCTGTGCAACGACACTTCTAAGACATAGCTACAATTGATCACACGACGAGGTCGTTATATTAGCACATCTCCTCTAATCTCATCAGCTCTGTAAACAGAAAGTTTAGGACTCAGTACAGTTAGTTTCGTGTAATCTCACATTCACGGGTGATGTAATGTCTCATATTCTGCACAGAGGAAGCGGTCAGTCAGACAGAGGCTCTCAGTTCGTCAAATACACACACACACACACCTCACCAAACACTGACTGAACTCAGCTATACTCCACAGAACTGAACTGAACTCAGCTCTACTCCACAGAACTGGACTGAACTCAGCTCTAATCCACAGAACTTAAGGCTTTAATAAATAAGGCTTATCTTCTTCTAGCACGATGGATATGCTCGCGAGGGACCCGAAGGTAAGTTATCTGACCTCACTCTCAAACAATCCAACTCGTTTTAATGCGAAAATAAACGCGTTTGCGCTGTAATTATGTTTGTTTTGGCCTCATACACTGGGTGGGGGCTTTTCTGATTTGTGTGTTGATTCGCGTGTACAGTAACAGATGAGATGAGATGAGATGTTATTTACTCATATTTTAGCAGGAACTCAAACGTCCCGTTTTTGGAAATCATTTTGCGCCAAGACGAGACGGCTGGAGCTGAGGTCCAAGATCAACTGTGAATGATTAATCATATAGGCTATTCATAATCATAACATGCTTTTGTAGATTTGTATTTGCCGCTGAACAATTGTTTAGTTCTTGAGTTAATTGGCATCTGTAGTACAGGACACTCACACACTGTTGGGTGGGAAACATGAATGCACTATCTGCATTAGGCACATGAATGACTGGGATATACTGTATCATCCCTTTTAATGCAGGAGATAAAGTAGGAGAGCAGCAGTTGTGTGGTAGAGTGTGAATGTCATGACCTGGCGGAGGAAAAGGTGTACATTTGCTTCTTTTCTCTCTCTCTCTCCTTTTGAAGAGGAATGTCGGAAGAACAACTGATGTTGAAATGTATCTTAGTTCCCTCCATCAAATCAATTGCAGTTTTTTTTTTTTTTTCCCCACAAAGTTTGCATGCCTTTAACTCAAGAAGTATTAAATATATCTCAAAATCCTTTTACATTCTGGTTCTTAAAAAACTTTTCTTCTGGCATCTTCATGTTTAAGCCCCTATATGGTCTAATCTTAGAGATATGGGGATCTCAATGTGGCTCAATGAGTAAATTGCTGAAATATGCAGATACAGAAAACCACATGTTGCCACTTTTCATGCAGCTAATAGTTACTTAGAGGAATGTCTGAAGTAAAAAAAAGAAATGTTGAAAAAAAAAACCAGAATGTTTTGGTCAAAAATGACTAAGGAGCATGTTTCTAAAGAAATTTTGACAATCTGAATGGTACGAAACTTGGTAAAGATTTTGGCACTTGCTATGTGAGCACACACAAAATTATGGACATTGAGCTGAAAAAAAAATGTATGCATTGTAAATGAATGGGAAACGATTTTCATTTAGTGGAAGCATTTGGTACTGTGCCCAAACAAAATGTTACTGAAAGCTAATTTTTTTGAGATATCAACCTCATATTAGGAGCACAACTTTAGATTTATGGGTTTGATTTTCTCACAGTTTGAGTAAAATATGTTTTGGAAAATCTATATTTCATATAAAAAATTTAACTTTAACCACTTTTTTTTCACTTCAGAAATAATCTGCCAAGTGTTGTCTTTAAAAAAAGACCAAACTGTGGTCTATGCTCAAAAAGTGAATAAATGGATTATAACTATTCCATAAATAATTTAGTGCCATAAAATCCCCTAAAAACACCAAATATTAAACAAAAAACATTGATATGGTACGTTCATTTTATTTAAATAAAAACAGTTTTGAGCGCCTCACAAGCAGCACAAGGGGGATGCCCCTTTATCCTTTTGAATGCAGTATTGAGAGCACGTTAATGCACCATTGAATGAGCATTTCAGTGTATTTTGGCACTCGTGTATGGGTCACTGTAGTTGTTTTGCAAAGTGACCTACATTTGGGTTTTGACTACTTAAAATGTGTACAACTTAACAATTCATGCATGGAGCCACATTGAGATCTCCATATAAGGCAAAACAAAGATTTGAAAAAAAATCTAAAAGGATATTAAGATAATACTTCTAAAGTTGCGCACTGTTGGAAATCTGTGTAGCCTCGGTTGATTCGGATGAAAATACGTCCTCTTTTTCCCAGACTTGTCCAAGGGAAAAATTGCTATTGTGAAAGCTGTCATGCAGACCGAGTGCCCAGCCCGAGACTCCCCGAGACTCCCTGAGACTGCCCGAGACTGCCTGAGACTGCCCGAGACTGCCCGAGACTGCCTGAGACTGCCCGAGACTAGTCTCAGCCTCAGATGTCTCGCCCACGGAACGTTGGCTAAACGTCTGATGCATATGGTACACTTAACTGGAAACACTTCAGGAATGTCGAAGTCGTCATCTGATTGGTTGAATTTTATCGGATTTCTGGGGGGGCGCGAGTGTCGCGTTTATTTTCAGTCCGCCGGCAAACCAAGCGCAGACGTGTGATTGCGCAAGAAAAACTGTTGTGTTTACATGAGTGACAATTAGCATTTATCAAGATCAGCTAAACGTAGGATTCTCAAAAGTATGCGAGGTTCACGGCATAGACTCTTTAAGAGATGTCCAGGAGTTTTGTTTGAGGCACTTAGTGGAGACCAAAAGAGATATTTTAGCCTGTTTGCCGACGGGATTTGGGAAGAGTATTATTTTCCAAGCCTGGCCGACCCGCCTTTGTCAGCATTTAGAAGGATTCCCAGCAGATCCAATTTTACTAGTTGTGTGTCCCCTCCTATCTATTATGGAAGATCAAGTGAAGTACCTAACTGCGAAGGGGATATCAGTCGCGTTTGCGTGCAAACATGAAACAACAGACGCTGACATCGCAGCTGGCCGATTCAGTATTGTGTTCGGTTCTCCAGAATTGCTTGTGGGTGTTAAAAAGTTGAGAGATATGCTTCAAACAGATGTTTCCCGCGTGCGTCTCATCGGTATGGCTGTTGATGAAGTGCACACCATTGTTCTATGGTAAGTAATGTTGTTATACGTGCACGGACAGATCAATGACTTACTGCTTGTTTTCTTCTCCTTCTTTGATTTTCTATGCTGACTGACTTGTTGCACGCCTGTCTGTTGTTGTGGGGACATTTCCACGCTCCGAAACGTGACGCTGAACGAAACGTACTGTAATTGGTTGTTTGACATGTCGGTCAAACGGCCTTATGGGCGGGCCTTGGCCAAAGAAAGCTGCTATGAATTCCAGACCTTCAGCCGTCAGTCTGAAGGTCTGGCTACGCGAGACTAGCCTGAGACTCCCCGAGACTGCCCGAGACTCCCTGAGACTCCCCGAGACTGCCCGAGACTCCCTGAGACTGCCCGAGACTCCCTGAAACTGCCCGAGACTCCCAGAGTCATGTGAATGTGAAAGCAACATGTGCTTCCTGAACAAGTGCGCACCTGAGTCCAAGGATACTTGCGTACACATTTTAGCCGATGATTATGTATTTAAAAAATAATACATGCAAGGGATGATAGACTTGATGATTTATTTTGGATACAAGCGAGAGTGAGCCTGCAGTGTTTATTATTATAATGAGGAATATTGTGACGTGTTTGTTTCCCTGGAAGAAACTCAAGACTACAATGGAGGCATTTCAGGAGTTCACTGATATAGAGAATAACTCTCGCTGGAGGGACTTTAGAAGTTAGCATAGTTTTTTCATGCAGAAACAGCAACATTACACACTAATGAATGTTAATAGCACTGAACAAACATACACCTGTGAGCGCATTACATCAGTATTACTGCGAGACTGCCGTTTGTGACTCTGTTGCTGCATGTGTTGCTGCCGACCTCTTTGGTTATTGGTAGTTACACTGGCGGAGGAATAAATGTGTTTTAACATTATATACACTAAATCATGGCTCATTGCTTTATATAATGGATTAGCTGTCATTAATCTAGTAATGGATTAACTAAATTTAGCAAACTTGTTTTAGTTTTTACCATTAAAAAATAAACGTGTACTCGCCAATGTCCTCTTTTTTAAAACATGATATGGTCACAAGGTCAAAAGGTTTAAGGGCTTTACTCCATGGTTGCATGTTGTGTTGTGGTCTGTTTATCTCTGTGCTGTTATTTCTGTCATGTTAAGTTCTGTGATGAAAGATAAGTCATCTCTATCCAGTGATGGATTGTGGAGGACAGCTTGTTATTATGGATTGTGTTTCAAGCTATTGTTGAGGGATTTAAAGGGAATGGATGGTCATCATCTGATCAGTGTTTCTGCTGATAGACAGACACAGCCGGGAGAAGGGAAAACAAGTCTCACCCTTTTATTCATGCCATCGCTATTGAAAATGTTTTATTTAAATCAGCATAAAGCATTTTTTTTATATATTTTTTTTATACTTTCTTTAAATGGTAAGAATTTGTTCTTATAAGATTCACCCAAGGGTGCCCAAAATATAAATTTTCACCATTAGACATGTTTCTGTTTTGTATATTGTCTTTATTTTATTTTTTTTGCTTATTATTTGCTCATTTCATTTTTTATAAATTTGTTATTAAAATAGTTTGTTGAATACATGAATCGTAATTTTGTTGTATCAGTAGTCTATATTTAATGTTGTTGAGAAATGTTATGCTAATTGTGACAAAACTGTTACGGTTGTCAAGCATTAGCCTCACTGAATAGTTTTGGATAAAATGCACCAAACTTTTGCACCAGTTTCATGTAAAAAATAACAAACCTGTTGCACAATGGCAAATGAAAACCACACATTCCTTCTTCTGCTGTGCCAAACACACCATATCTCATCAGACAGTACCACATGTTTACACATAAAAAAAACATATATCCAGTTTTTCAGTCTACGCAGGTTTTTTCAGTCAGAGAAGGTGTGCGTCTTGCCACACGACCCCATAGCGCAGACAGATGGAGAACATGGGAGATACTCGTCCTGTAGGAAGCGACTAACTCTTTTAATGTTGTCTGTTGACTGCCTCCCGTTGCCTTTTGAATGTTTCGTAGCCTTCGCCTGACTGACACCTTTTAACAATGTCGTTGATGCTTTGCAAGCTCTTTGTTGCCCATGGCTCTTGTAGAAGCAGCAACACGATGTCGGATAAATCTCTCAAGAACATGTTTATTAGGAGTTAATTCAGCTGAAGATATCAGCACTGTTTCACATGAGCTTGACGATTACACAGCCACAAATTATACAAATATTTTTTTTTATTTTAGATTACACAAACCCAATTATAAAACAGTGCACACTTATGCAGTTAGGTTGGTTAGGTTGGTTTCTCTGAAATGTCACCGGTTTTCAGTGGATAGTGCATAGGTTTTAATTTCTACATTAAAAGTGCAAAATTTCTAATATGATTTTTCGGTCACACTTTATTTTAAGGTGTCATTGTTACAGTGTAATTATATATTAAAGTACTGAGTAATAATAGTTAACTACATGTACTTACTATAGGGTTAGGGTAGGATTAGGGTTTGGTTGAGGGTTAGTTGCATGTAATTATGCATAATTTACTGTTATTACTACGGTAAGTACATGTAACAAGGACACCGTAAAATAAAGGGTTACCGATTTTTCTTTGTTTCATTTTTTTTTTTTTATGATCAAAGATTATTAGTTATTAAAGGAACACTCCACGTTTTTTTCATATTAAACTATGTTATTCCCTTAACTAAGACGAGTTGATACACACCTCTATCGTCTAGTGCGTGCGCTCAATCGCTCTGGCGTGCGGCGACACTATGATAGTCCAGTTCATTCATTAGGATCCAAACAGAGATGAAGTTAGAAGCGACCAAACACCTCCACGTTTTCCCTATTTAAATACAGTTACACAAGTAGTTACACGACCAAGTATGGGGACACAAAATAAAACGTGGCGCTTTTCTAAGCGGGTAAAATTGATAACTATAATGTATGGCGGAATAGCACTTGGGAGCACTTCAACTCGGCGCAGTAATATCATCACTCCTGGATCATTCAGGATTTTTAAAGGACGATGGTCCTTCCTCAGATCTGGATCCGGCGGACTGTGGTAAACCTCGGGATAAACAGAGACACTAATATTAGCGTAGATGCCTTCTTATGGTGTACAAAGTACATCAGGAATCATGGGAAGTGTTCCCGGTTCCGGCTGATCTAAACTATGCAGCCTAACATTGAATTATAGAAATCTACAATGTGTTATGTGTATGCTAAGCCAAAGAGATGTGTTTTTAGTCTAGATTTAAACTGACAGACTGTATCTGCTTCCCGGACCGTGTTAGGTTTGATTGTTCTAAAGTTTTGGTGCTAAATAGGAAAAGGATCTACCGCCAGCAGTCGATTTTGATATTTTTTCAAATCTCAATAGATCGAAATCTATTTTTTCGATCTCTACGCCAGAGTTTTGAGATCGCAATAGACGTGAAGGACTATAATGCGCTAAGAGCTCGCTCAAGTACTGGGGAGCTAAACCATTTAGTGCTTTGTAAGTAATCAGCAATATTTTAAAATGTATACAGTGTTTAATAGGCAGCCAATGCAGTGTTGACAGAACAGGGCTAATATGGTCATACTTCCTGGTTCTGGTAAGAACTCTAGCGGCTGTGTTTTGAACTAGCTGTGGTTTGTTTATTAAGCGTGCAGGGCAGCCACCCAGTAGAATATTACAATAATCTAGCATGATTATTGTTCTGCATTTGTCATTGAGAGCATATGACGTAATTTAGATATATTTTTAAGATGTAAAATGCGGTTTTACAGATACTAGACACGTGACTTTCAAAAACCAGATTCCTAACCGACGACGGGGACTTGACAGAGCAGCATCAAGTGTTAGACAGTATTCTAGGTTATTACGTGAGGAGGTTTTTTGTTCAATATTTAGAATCTCTGTTATTTTATAATTGAGTTGTAGGACATTACTAGTCATCCAGTTTTTTATATCAGCTATGCATTCCGTTATTTTTGTGTGTTTCATCAGGGCGTGAAGAAATATAGAGCGGAGTATCATCAGCATAACAGTGAAAACTAATGCCATGTTTCCTAATGATATCTCCTAATGGTAGCATGTACAGAGTGAACAGCAGCTGTCCTAGTACTGAGCCTTGTGGTACGCCATACTGAACTTGTGATCGATAAGACATCTCTTCATTTACTGCTACAAACTGATAACGGTTTTTTTTAATTAGTATGATTTAAACCATGCTAGTGCAATTCCTCTAATGCCAACACAATTTTTGAGTCTATTTTAAAGAATGTTGAGGTCAATAGTGTCAAATGCAGCACTAAGATCGAGTAACACTTATCAAGAGATACAACCACGATCATATGATAAGAGCAAATAATTTCCTCACATACATTGCGAGTTTGCCTTTGCAAGAGGATTATATCTACAACTTGAACTAAAATTGTGGGTGGTGTTCAAAAACATCATGTGGACTATTACGGCAGCTGTTGATGCCCCTGTTGTTACAGACGCTGCTGACAGTGCTGCCTTTCTGTGCAAATGGCCGCGCTCATAGGCTATATCTATGTGCATTGCTGTTGTACACGTTTACAGTGTAATAAGCACAGATGGGAATCCGTCATTGTTTTTTTGGTTTTGCCCACACAGGTTTGCGGATAACCTATGCCAGGTGGGCTATGTATGAGGCACCTATGATGCTATTCATGTTATTATAGCCTGAATGTTACTTGCAACGTGCAAGTATTGTCCGTGCAGGAATCGGAGGGCGAATCCCTGTCTGGAAGATTTCATAAGGCCTCAGTATATTTGAGCAATGGGAAAAACCCCATAACGAAATCTTCGTTGACGCAGTGTCGAGAGGCAAACTCTCAGGGAACTGAGATTATGCTGGGTAACCCGAGACTTTTTCTGTGCACGTTGGGCAGACGCTACTAATCGATAATGACATTTGTTGTCGATTTTCATTATTGATTATTATCGATATTTTCGGCTAGTTGTTGAAGCCGTAGTTCTGGGTAATGGCACAGAAATTACACCATTTTTTAAACAAATTAAATTGAAAATGAATCTTAATCTTAATCATTTATATTTTAATGAATCTGTGTTTTATGAGATGTCTCTGCAGTGAATTAAGTAATTTGCTATTCTGTGAATAACTGCTATTCTGTGAATACTTTGTTCTTTTCATCTGACCTCTCTCTCTGTTCTTTTCCTCTGACCTCTCTCTCTCCTCTTCCCCAGATGTTGGCGGGGCCACTGCCAGCAGGAAAGGGTGCAGCATGTCTGACATGTAAAGAGATCTGCTCTGGATTCCAGCCACATTCCTGGAGGTAATTTATTCTCTTGACTAAAGATGAAAAAAAGAGAGGAAAGGGCTTCCACGCCTGTGGAAAACTGGATTAATGAGTGTGAGATGTGAGTGCTTCTGTGTGAATTTCCATGGGCTCAAATTTTTCAGAATGTCAGGAATTTGGTGTTTGCCTAATTAATCTGTCTATATAAATTATATGATAAATATATAATACTATAAACACTATCATTTTTTAAATAAAAAAATAAATCTACTTTACTGCTATGGGGGGACTTCCCTGGGGCCTGTACCAGTGACTAGCTGAACAAAACCATGGTTATAAGATTTGTTTTGATTTGACAAAACCAAACATATCCACGCCGACTTAAGTGGTATGACTACACTGCTGCTACTACCATATTTTCCCGGTTAACTCAGGATTTGGCTTTTTCATCAAAGAGCTTCATCGTGTGTGTCTGCTGGGTTATGGTCTGCCAGTGGACAGCCTCGTTACTGTTGGTGAATGAGTCTCTGCTGGCTGTGTCGCTGTTTGCGGACCGTGTCTTTGCTCTTTAGACAAGGGTGAGCTGATTTTGTGTGTGTGTTCTCAGCTGTTTTATGAGTGACAATAAGTCGGATAATGCTGGCCAAGAAGTTTGCTTTTCTTTTCCTCTTATCCTCTTCGTTAGGGACATTTACAGCATGTCATTAATGTACTCATCATCAGGATTAAGGATACTCTGGGATTTATGAGTACTGAGCTTGGGAGCTTTAATGGAGTCTGAGAATGACAGAGGATCAACAGATTTAACATTGCGATAATTAATCCTCGGCCTGTTTTCTGTCTATCTGGACCAGTAGTCCGTCGTACAAAGGCCTTTGTCTTCGGGTCGCTTGAGACACTGCTTCATTAAAGGACAACTCTGGCGCAAAATTAACCTTTGGTCTACAAAGTCAACCGTTCTCTGAGATTTGTTTTCATGATTATTGAATGTAAAGAGTTTTATCTCTAAAAACTGTTTCGCTTATAACGCTAGTACATAGGGCATAGAGTAATGAAAATAAAAATCGCTAGTTAATACCACTAACAACGCTCAAAATAGCCCAACACTAACACGGTAGCATAATGAGGGTCCCTACCTGTAAACTGAAGCATTGAGAACGTTGTAAGTGTACAGACAGTTTAATAAGAAGATATTTTATAAAGACAGTCCACTTCGTGAAAACAGGCAGGAGCCATCTCTGAAAAACTTGTTAGTGGTATTAACGAGCGATTTTTATTTTCATTACTCTATGCCCTATGTACTAGCGTTATAAGCTAAACAGTTTTTAGAGATAAAACTCTTTACATTCGATAATCATGAAAACAAATCTCAGAGAACGGTTGACTATGTACTAATGTGTAATTAGACCAAAGGTTCATTTTGTGCCGGAGTTGTCCTTTAAAGTCCCTGGCCAGGGAGGATTGTCACCGCTATGATATTAAATCTGGTCTCTCCCAAAACTTTGCGCTTCTAAACTGCCGTTCACTTCCTCAATTATGTAATTACTGATACTCAATTGGATATGTTGCTCTTCATGGAAACCACATGACTACTTTCATCTAAACCTCCCCACTCCCCCTGGATATACATCTAAGCCACGTCTCTGTGGTGGGGTGGTGGTCTAGCAGTTGTCTTTCGCAATGCTATGAAAATTGTCATGACTATATTTCCTAATGTGACATCTTTTGAACACATGGCTTTTAAAGTGCTCACACCTCTCTACTTAAATTTATCGTCTCTGTCAGATGTTTTCTCTGAACTGAATGAACTACTCACTCTGGCCTGAATCCTCTTATGTTATCCTGCCCAGTGATTCAATATCCATTCTGACTCTGTCTGATCTAATACCAGTGACTTTACATTAACTCTGGATCATTTCAGTCTTGCACAGCGTCAACTTTCCTACTCACTGCCGTGGTCACACACTTATTTGCATTTCAGGAATTAATAATGTCTCTGGCACACAAACTGGTATTTCTGATCATAAGCTGATAACATAAGCTTTCCCTCTTCCTGAACCTCTTCACAAAGCTTCTATTAATTATCGCAATGTTAAATCTGTTGATCCTCTGTCATTCTCAGACTCCATTAAAGCTACAATATGTAATATTGTTTTTCGCCACTAGGAGTCGCTAACATCTTACGTCTTGAGACGCTACACAGGCGTAGATTGGTGATTGGTGAACAAGCGGAATAATGGAACTTGTCGTCATGCCGATGAATCTAATAATGTTTATGGATGAGTGTATACATTGATGTTTTTAACATGACAATGGTATGAAGAAGCAGGGCACGATTGCTAACGAGAGACAGATATGAGCGCCACACGCGAGTCCTGTTCCTTTATATCCATAAAGGAATGAGGACATTTCCTTCTACCAAACTACATGCAAGTGCTGAATTAATACTCACACAGGTCAGTTTATTTGACGAATTAAACTTGTGAGGTAACGCAACGCTGTTTCATGTGGTCTACGCTATCACACTAAACGCCATTTGAGTGTGTTGAAAGTTATGTTATTCTATGTGTTAGTTTGTTGAATGTATGAGACTAACAGTAAGCTATATCATTAGAACTAATCATATTCGAACATTTCATCATGTTGAGCTATATAACATTTCATCATGTTAACATTTATTTGTTTTATGTACAATTGGTCACCCGTCTAAAAAAGTACATGCAAGAGCGTCTCCGTCGAGTTTGACGCTAGCTCTCGGCGTCTCGAAAATGCCACACCGATATTGATCCTCGTTTTATTTCTCCTTTTTGTCTGCTTGCCATGATCCATAATGTTTGAACGAAACAACAACAGTGTGAGCGTGCCGCTAGACGTAACGCAGTCCACTTCTGTTGCCATAGTTACTATGGCAGTACAAGCGGAAACCAGGGATAACGCAGATATTACGTCATTGACAGGCGACAGGTGACGGGCACAATTTAAAATTGTGAATTTCTCTGAATGTACAAATTCTTGGAAACATTTAGAATAATGCAAGTACACAATTGAAAGAAATATAACACTGTGCAAGTGGTTTTTGGATATTTTGATACAAAATTCTTACATATTGTACCTTTAACCTTGTAAGATGCAAATAGCACCATAACAGTACATATCATGAACAATAATAATAATCACCCAATTTACCTCTTGGTCACATAATCTGTAGTCATGGTCTCAGCTGTTATGTTCTCTGCTTGGCCACAGCTCGCTCTATCTCTGCTGTTCCTCTGGACATATTGAATAGCTGTATTGCAGAAATTAAAATCTGGTTACATTGCAACTTCCTAAAATGTAATAATGACAAAACTGAGGTTATTGTTTTTGGACCACCATCCCTTTTAAAAATGTCTGAAATGAGTTTATATATTGATGGGGCCATATTAATTCCATCTCATACTGTTAGAAATCTGGGTGTAATATTTTATTTGTCGCTTACATTTCATGCTCATATAAGTGCTATTACCAAGACGGCATTCTGCCACCTTTTCTATATTGCAGACTGCGACCTGCTCTCAGTTTTGATAGCCTCTTGTCTTGACTACTATAACTCACTACTTGGGCTGCTTGCCTGCTAAAACAATTCCTAGACTACAACATGTTCATAATTCTGCTGCCAGAGTCATCAATCAGGTCAAGAAATCTGATCACAAAGATTAGCACCCTTTGCTCTATAATCCTCTTTAGTTACCTGTTCCTCTCCACATTCAGTATACAATTATCTTGTTAACTTTTAAATGTCTTCAGTGGCTTACTCCCAAATATTTATCTGAACTTTTGCACTATTCTTCTCCTCCTCACTCTCTCTTATCCTCTTCTCTTCATCTGACTTAAAACTGCTTACTGCGCCTCAATTTTGTCTTTGAATCCTTCAGTGCTGTGACTCTGAAACTCCGCAATTCTCTTCCTCGAACTTTTCGTGACACTTCTACTATATCCTCATTCAAATCTCAACTTTTCTTACAGTATTCCCAACCCTCCTCTGTTTAGTGTTCTGCTGTTTTGGTTCTGTATATTTGTATATGTACTATATGATGCATACTAATGCTGTGTTTTTGTTTTCTTCTTGAACATCGACCTTGAGCTTGGGAAAGGTGCTTTATAAATAAAACGTATTATTATTATTGACGAGGCACTGCCTCTACTGATGAGCCGTAGCTGGTACAGTGCCTTATAAACTACGATCTGATCTTAATTTCTGCAGGAAAGCTTGCATACAGTGCCACTGCGGTCAGGAGGAGCATGTGTCCAGCTCCGACAGCGAAGACGACCGCATGGTGGGAAGATTGCTGGCAGAGTCCCGCTATGCCCATCTCACAGCTAAGGTTAAGGGAGGAGACGGCATGAGGGTCTATAAACGCAACCGCATGATTGTCACCAACCCAGTGGTCTCCCGTAAAGACCCAACATTCAACACAGTCACCTATGACTGGGTCCCACCAGGCCTCACACAGAAATTGGTAAGAGAACCATGCAAGCTCAAACAAATCCTTTATATTGAGTAGTTTATCATGGTTGTGGTCAGGCGGTGGCACTCTAATGTGAGATGAGCGTAGTTCATTGTTCTGATGACATGCTCCTGGTGAATACAGACGAGCTACTGATGGTACCCAATAATGAGCGAGTAATGAGTAAGACAACCATGGTTTAGTTGGAAAATATTCCCGGTGGTGCTATTTTACCAGCTTCTAAAACGTCTGAATCCTGAACCACAAGGTGAAAAACAAAGTTGCGTGCTTTAGTTGCGTGTCTTGTGAGGATAAAATTATGCTCTTGGAATTACCATGAAATCAGAATCTTTAACTTTTTCAGACAACAGTATACTTCTACCACAGTCCATCTTTTAACTCAACTCCTCCTTTCTGTCCCCCAGTGTCAGCAAGAACATAACATTACAAGAGCTTATACAAACAACGAAAACCCTCTTTTGGCAAATAACTTATTTTTTTAAATAAATACTGTCAGGATTTACTGAAGACATGTGCTGTAAAGGCATGGACACAGTTATATTTAATTTTGTTCTTATTGCATATGCATTTGTAGGCGTTTCCCTTTCAGATAGAACATTTATGGGAGGAGAGTTTTTAAAATACCACTCAATTTGATTTACTAAGGTTTGCGCTAGTCAATTTACTGGTATTTGCACCATTTGCACACAAGGATTGTGAGTAGATGGTCAGAGGAGGCCTATGAGACACTTCGGGGATGTTTTGAGGTGACAGACTGGGATGCACTCTGTGAGCCACATGGAGAGGATATAGATGGGCTTACTGAGTGTATCACTGGCTACATAAACTTCTGTGTAGACTGCATTGTACCAGCGAAAACTGTACATTGTTACCCAAACAATAAACCATGGGTAACAAGGGACATCAAGGAAATCTTGAATGCCAAGAGGAGGGCGTTTAGAGACGGGAAAAAGGTGGAGATGAGGGCCATTCAGGGGGTTCTGAAGGTGAAGATCAGGGAGGCTAAGGAGAAGTATAGGAGGAAGCTGGAGTATAAACTCCAGCAGAATAACATGAAGGAGGTGTCTGGAACGGCATGAGGAACATCACTGGCTTCAGACCGACTGGCAACAGAGGGGTGGAGGGCAGTTTGGACAGGGCCAATGAACTTAATCTGTTTTTCAACAGATTTGATAATGTGTCTCCTCTCAATCTGTCTATTAACTCAGCAGCAGTCACACCTTCAATCCAACTACTCTCACCACCTCCTCCTCTACCTCATTGTCCTTCCCCCTTCCCAGGGGAGATTTTTACACCCTCATCCTCCAGCCCTCAGATTAATGGCTCTCTTCAGGATGATGACTCCAACTCTCCACCTTCTCCACCTCTGATTTCTGTGTGTCTAACTTTGGACCAGGTAAGAAGACAATTGAGGAGACTACACCCTAATAAGGCTGCTGGCCCTGATGGTGTGCGTCCCGGAGTGCTCAAAGCCTGTGCCTCCCAGCTATGTGGAGTGCTTCATCGTGACTTTAACCTGAGCCTGAGTCTCCAAAGAGTCCCTGTGCTATGGAAAACATCTTGCCTCATTCCTGTGCCAAAGACGCCTCGTCCAAGTAACGCCAGGGACTACAGACCTGTGGCACTGACCTCCCACATGATGAAGACCCTGGAGAGACTGGTCTTGGACCAGCTGCGGCCCATAGTTAAATCTTTACTGGACCCACTCCAGTTCGCCTACCAGTCTCGACTGGGAGTAGAGGATGCCATCATCTTCCTGCTCAATCGCATCTACACCCACCTGGACAAACCGGCTAGCACTGTGAGGGTCATGTTTTTTGACTTCTCCAGTGCTTTCAACACCATCCGGCCGGCCTTTCTGAGTGAGAAGCTGACGGCAATGAAGGTGGATGCCCCCCTCGTGTCCTGGATTGTTGACTACCTCACTGGTAGACCACAGTATGTACGCCTTCAACACTGTGTATCAGACATCATGATCAGCAATACCGGGGCCCCGCAGGGGACTGTACTCTCTCCCTTCCTCTTCACTATTTACACCACCGACTTCAACTATCACACTGAATCTTGCCATCTTCAGAAGTTTTCTGATGATTCTGTTGTGGTTGGTTGTATTAGTAGGGGTGATGAGACTGAGTATAGAGCTGTGGTGAGGGACTTTGTTACATGGGGTGATCTGAACCATCTGCAGCTCAACGTGACAAAGACCAAAGAACCCGTTGTGGATCTTAGGAGAACAAAGATACCAGTGACCCCTGTTTCAATCCGGGGGGTCCCTGTGGACATTGTGGAGGATTATAAATATCTGGGAGTGCACATAGATAATAAACTGAACTGGGCCAAGAACACTCAAGCACTTTACAAGAAGGGCCAAAGCCGTCTCTATTTTTTGAGGAGGCTAAGGTCCTTTAACATTGATAGGACGATGCTGAGGATGTTTTATGAAACGGTGGTAGCTAGTGCTATCCTATATGCGGTCGCAGGTTGGGGTAGCAGACTGAGGGAGGCAGATGCGAATAAACTGAATAAGTTGATCCGTAAAGCCGGTAATGTGGTGGGGGTTGAGCTTGACTCCCTATCGGTGGTGTCAGAGAGGAGGATGCTGTCCAAACTGAATGTCATCTTGGATAATGTCTCCCATCCACTATATGATCTGCTACTCAAACACAGGAGCACTTTCAGTGCAAGACTTATTCTACCAAAATGCACCACTGAGCGCCACAGGAAGTCATTTCTGCCAGTGGCCATCAAGCTTTATAATTCTTCCCTGTAAGTGTCTGACACAGGAACCATTAGTTGCTGTGCAACATCTGTTTAATCTGATCTGTTTTTAAAAATTAATGGGTAATATTCTCGTTGTTATTTATTTCCCTGTTCACTGGAACATTAGATTTAATGAATATATTTATTATAACAAATCCAAATAACGGAAATGTTTTTTATAATCTTTATAGTTGTATTATATATGTGGGCAATTGTGACAAAGAATTTCCCCTGGGGTAAAAAAATTAATAAAGTATTACTGAACTGAACTGAACTGAACTGATTATTTAAAATCAGAGAAGCAGTCTCAGCCCAGCAGTGATGGTTTCTGTAGGAGAACGCACCGCAGACAGACAGTGTTTCTCCACTGATGTGCATTTATTAGGACTGACTCTGCTTGTCTGCGACCCAATGCTACTTTGCAATGTTCTTAGTAAATTGGACATTAGCTGGCAATTCCTGAGGCCTCCCTTGGTGTTTTTATCTGGGGGGAAAGAAATCTTCTGGAGGCAAGACATGAAAAAAATTGCTTGCTAACAATTATGTGGTGTCGACCTTGATCACAAACACTATCAGTAAGCATGACATCTAATCTTAATTAAATAAGGTATATTTGAGTGAGTTTGTCAACGGACCAGTCTAAAGGCGAGATACTGATAACTTGTAGAGCCTCATGCTGTATTATCAACACAGGGAATTTGATAAACAAAAAAATAAATGAGCTAACAAAACTACTAAAAGAATACCCTGCCATGTGTGCTCCGCCCTGGTCCCCGTCCATGTGTGCTCCGCCCTGGTCCCCGTCCATGTGTGCTCCGCCCTGGTCCCCGTCCATGTGTGCTCCGCCCTGGTCCCCGTCCAAGTGTGCTCCGCCCTGGTCCCCGTCCAAGTGTGCTCCGCCCTGGCCTCCGTCCAAGTGTGCTCCGCCCTGGTCCCCAGCCAAGTGTGCTCCGCCCTGGTCCCCAGCCAAGTGTGCTCCGCCCTGGCCTTCGCCTCGTCCTGCTCCGCCCTGGTCTTCGCCTCGTCCTGCTCCGCCCTGATCACCGGCCCAGTCTGATCCGCCCGCCTTGCCCGTGTCCTGGTCCCGGTTCCCAGTGCGGGTCTGGCCCCCCGTCCCTCCCCCAGGCCTGCCGTCTTTACCAGGAAGTAAAGAGCATATTTTACATTTAAGTGATCTGAATTCAGTTCTATATCTATATCTCTGTAAAACTGCTTTGAAACAATAAATGCGCTATATAAATAAAGGTGACTTGACTATATAGAGTTACATTATCTAGATAGATTATCATAGACTAGTAAGATAAACCTTATAATCATTCAGTGTATTTGTTGAATTCTGAATTTTTTATAAACTGGCATTAGGTAGAAATCTGCATTAGAGTTTCTGAGGTTTGATAAAGATTGCGTTCTGCGGCGATGTCTGAAGAGTTGGACCAACTCAATCATTTCTCAGTTTCTTAGTCCGTACAACTAGTAGTCGACAAACAGTATTTTTTTTATTTTTTTTTACAAATAATGAAGTTCTTCAAAACATGAATAAAAATGAATTTAAACCAAGAGTGCTAAAGCTTGCCACTTTAAAAAAAATATCCTTTCCTAATACCTTTGTCTTTTTCTGGTTATTTTAGTGTAGGCAGGGGTGAAAAGAGTACAGAAAAATAAAAGTAAAAAAGTACCATTACTTTCCAAAAAATGTGGTGTGAGTAGAGTAAAAAGCACTTGCCTAAAAAAAACTACTTGAGTAATAGTAAAAGATTAGCTTATTTGAAAGTACTCGTGAGTAGTGCAGATTATTCCCCTTATAATAAACACTGTACACTGCCATTCAAAACATTGTATATAATGTAACACATATAATTTGTTGTTTGTCAGAAAGAATACCTATCATCCAACAGTTTTAATACATCAAAGCAACACAGCAAGTCGATTACAGAGATTGCAGTACATTCATCTCCATTTAAATCATAATGTACTGTATGAACAAAAATAGATTTCAAATCAGTTGTAAGGCCTTAAACACTAAGCGATCAATTGTTGCACATATCAATGTTCAGAACAGTACAAAGAATACAAAAACACAAGAGTTCATCATTACACACCAGAGATGGGTTAAAAAGATGAGATTAAAAAGAGCCAATTTCTCTCTTTAGTGTTTTGTGATCACCAATGTTATGATAAAGTTGACCTCATCTAGTGCACTGAAATAGGTGAAGACAGCGAGCTAACATGAACTACATTGTAATCCAATTCCATTGAATATGTTACAATTTGAATATGTAACAATGTAAATGCACATTGTTCTAAAGGAGTGCATCATCCCCTACCTCTTACTCAGCTGCATTTACTCAAGTTATTATGCTGAAAATATCATTTGTAAGGAAAATTTGCATTACATATGGAAGTATTTCTGGGGAAACTTTTTTTAAATAAAATAAAAAAACACACACAAAAGCACATCTCTTTGCAGGGCCCGCTCTCGCTAATTAACTGCTATATTGGCAGCATTCACAACTGACTGGAACAAAAAAATTCTGACCGAAAAGTGCAGAATGATAGCCTGACTTTGTCATACTCATATTCTAGAAAGAATGTGAGTCTGAAACTGCTCCATTGGGCTGTGATTATGGGGCGTGTGTCAACCGAACCAGGAAAAAAAAACTCTGCACTCAATTGGATAGACCTACAACCAATCAGAGCAACGGAGTAAGTGACGTATGTTGAGAGATAGATTAAAGTTGATAGATTAAACGTTTTCCGAATCCCGTAGGAAGGACGGCATAAACATCTTTTCCATTCAAAAATGCCTTGATCGCGGTTCTCTGTCCCTCTTCTAAAATGAATGCGCTGTCTATATCTTCTATAACACACGCGATAGCGGAATATACACAACTCAATTCTCCAGCGGCAGCCATGAATTCAACCCAAGCGCTCTGATGACGTGGATGGTTACGTTACCGTTGCTCATATGATGTCTATGGTTGCTCATCTGTCCATCATCGTATAAAGCCCGCCCTGACAATTTGATTGGTCCGAACAATTTTTGATTGGGCATAATAGCTCCTCAACGGATCGAGTCCAGACCGAACTTCCCGACCAAAAATTGTTGTGGGCGGGGTTCGGGCTGGCAGCCAGGCTAGCAGAATGAATGAATCAAATAAAAAACACAGTTTATTAACGAGCTGTAGTTCAATAAGGTGCATACTGAATTTAGTCCTCTAATTATAGTACATTAAGTCATAGTAAGATATTTTTCCTTTTGTATTGCAGATCGCTCCATTTCGGATCGAGTGCATAGAAAGCCTCCTGGGGAACAGTGTCTCTTTCGCAGCTCGATACGCTTTTAACTTTTTATTTAATATCGAGCACGTCGGTCAGGAGACTGTATATTACGTTAGTCATGTGATACGATGTGACTGAACACAGCCATAGTCATTCAATGGTTCGGGGGAACTACACAACTTGTGTGCTTTGTGTATAGGCAGGACAGACACTGATCGTACTCAATACCCGCAACCTCACACCCAATGTTAGGCCCTGTAGATATAGCCTACAGATCATCTTAAGCAGAACCTTAATGTGTTTTACCCATTTACCTTAAAGTGTTCTAAGGAAGAATTAAATGCTGATATCGCGACTGAATGAATACTTGAAGGGTGTGCTTCCAGCAGCTGTGATTAACCAGTTTAGAGCCAAACCTAAACCTGTGGAGAAGGTTTCGTAAGTCAAGCCAAGTCATCATTTATATAGCGCTTTTAACAATGTAGATTGTTTCAAATCAGCTTTACAGAGATAAACATATAATTTAAGGTAACAGAGATTGGTTTGGTTTTATAGCGGTTCTTGAATAATGTTATTTCCAGCTAAATTTAGTTTTGATTGATTCACTTCCGTCGAAATGATCATTTGTTATTAAATTAGGGGCCCGCTAAGACGACGCCGTTCTCTCTAAACTGAACCTGTGATAAACGCTGATGGCATTCACATGCGCATTAAGAATTGATTCTATAGTTATGTGCGTTATATGTGCGCAGGTTTGTAATTCCCTACAAACCATGCCTATACAAACTACTTGTGCAATAGATTTGATAGGAGTCAGCAGACCGATTACTTTCTCCCTATCCAATCACGTTGATGCATATATAAAATTGTACATAAAAGAAAGAATACAATTTTAAACTATTTAAAAAGTACTATTTCTGATTTTTTTTAAAGAACTACTTAGAGTAACATTTGTAATGGTGGTAAGGCTGTATTGATTTTAAATAACTGAAAGAATTTGATCATGAAACTAATGTGATCAAGACCTGGACCTACTTCACAGCAGTGCAGTTAAACAACAATCATCTATCTCGAAGGTTATTTTTTCTAAGCATTAGCATTTCTTGTCAAATGTCAGTCTGATGTTTTACAGGAATTTGGCTGGTGTTTGGTGAAACGTTAAAAATAACCCTCTCCATGAGCTAAAGGTATGAACAGCCTTGCTTTATCATCTCACTGGGCACATACCTCACATTTGACTTAATGGAAAGAGTCGCATATAAATTTGTACCACTGATCTCACATGCATCTAAGGGGATCATTTCAATGGCAGGGTCTGTAGGACTCGGTCGGGGATTTGTACGGTTTATTTTGATAGGAGAATGCGCTGGTGTTTTCTATCACCTCCAGGGAGTACAGCAGCTCACAGGGCCAGCTTTTCTCACACAAACCTCTTCTTCAGACCATTCAGGGCTCTGGAAATAAGCCCTGTACTTTATTGGCTGCCAGAAGCATGCCGTCTGTGTGCCTACAAAAGCCCTTTCATCTTTCGCTCTTTTTCTTCAGTCTTCTGAACATTCCTGTTCTTACATAAAAAATCTAGCTTTTTGGAGAGTTTTTTATGGTGTTAGAATTGTTGCATATTTCCAGATAAATAGATTTTGATCCACAAATACATTTAAAGAGAACGAAGTACGAGCCAGAGCCACCCGCAAAAGCAGAGAAAGAAAACCTAAAGCCACAGTGAGCCATGTCTGGCCAGGTGTGTGGGACAGCCCAATGTCTTTTGTAGAGCTTTTTCCTGAAGCCATGCTCATAAATAATAAATAAATATATATATATATGTTTGATGGTGAAGCACACTGCCATCAGAGCGGATCGATGTTTTCGCAGTAAATCCTGCTCTACTCTGCAAGTGCTGCGAGTTTCAGACACTTGTAAGCAATGCGTCAAACATCTTTCCAAACTTGTAATGAGATGCGTTTACACACTTGTCTAACAAAAGAGAACATTTAAATTACTTGCTTTTACTCCGAACTTAATTCATAACGACATTTTGTGATCTGATGTAACTTCGTATCATATGAAGCAGAAATGCTATTATTTATTAATAAGGCTATGTTGATTAGCATTGCATTACAAATATCCTTTATTCGGTTACACTTTTATGATAAGTATACAGTAATAAAGTATTTACAAATCATTTGCAAACTATTTGTTTATAGTTAATGTACTGTAGTCTCTATAGTTTAAATATATTAATAGGCTATACAAATAGTGAGTTTTTCACTCATTGTTGTAATATTGTTTAATAAGCTCATATGTAAAGAATTAGATAATGTTTTAACTGTTAATAGTTCTGACTTTAGATTAGGTCATATCAAATTTGAAAAAATGTCATTGATTTAGTGGCTTAAAACAACCTTTATTAGACAAGAATTGCATTATTATTAAGTGTTCCTTAAAAAAAAGTCTAGTCAGTAATCTTCATTTGTAGCGCTTTTAACAAGATAGATATTTTCAAAGCAGCTTTACAGTGATAATAGGAAATTACAGTAACAGAGATTGTTTAGGCTTTACAGGAGCTCTAGAATAAAGTTATTGTCCAGCTTTTGATTTATTTACTTCTGTTTCAAAGATCATTAGTTATTAACTTAGCGGGCCGCTAACACACACACCGTTCTAACAGAAAACCCTTAATGCGGATCCGGCCGCTCATCCACACAACAGTGTCTGGAGCTTGAGAACACAAACCCTGAAATAGGGTCCAAGGTGCAAGCCTTGAATTAAAATATATATATATATAATCTCCATGTAAACTTCAAAAACGTGAATCTGTGAAACCGGTGAAGGCTTGCAGATGCATATATGTGATCAGTCTATGCCTAAATTATATTTCGAATGATCATAGCTAGGGGTTCAATCGCAAATAAAAACAATGGAGACATTGGGCATCCCTCTCCCCAAACTGAATACATTCGAGACCTGATTATTTGTTATAACTTGAGCTGATGGATCATTGCACAGTAATTTCAACCATTTTAAATACCCATCTCCCAGTCCAAATCTTCTAAGTGTCTCAAACAGTTAGTGCCACTCAATCCTGTCAAATGCTCTTTTGCATTATCTTTCTTATGTATTACGTTTAATACTCTGGGAGTATTATGAAAGGCTTGCCTTTCCATTCATTCTGATTTTATGGAATGAGTCTATTTTTGTATCACAGGACATCAATGTAATAGGGCGATATGATGCTCTGTCTATAGGAGGTTTACCCGGTTTCAGCAAAAGAGTAAATATTGAAGATCTTAAAGATGGGGGCAGAATCCCAGTTTTGTATTATTCATTAAACATTTCCAAAAGGTGCGGCAGCAGCAGCTTAGAGAATGTCTTATAGATTTCTACAGGTATGTCATCTGGGCCAGGAGCCTTTCCACTATATACATTTTCAATAATTCATCAACACAAACTATTTTCCAAATTTATTTTTGCATCTTCAGTCAATTGGGGTAATTCAAGTTAATCTAGAATTTTTTTTGCTTTTCTTAAGAATCCAAGCATTCAGAACTATATAATTTTTCATAGTATAATTTAACACTTTTATTAATTTCCTCTGGGTCAGTCAAAGTTTGTGCATTATCTAACGTTATAGAGTTTATAGCTTTGTTCACTTGTATCTTTTTTATTCGCAATGCCAATAATTTTCCAGGTTTTTCACCTTAGTATCTTTTAGTAGTATGATTGTTTTAACCACATCAAACCATTTTTGCTATTTTATCACTAGTGTCAGATTGTTATATTGAGCGTTTAATCAAATAAGTTCTCTTTGTTTCCCGGGATCGTCTCTGGTAAAAAGTTTTAGTTCCAATTCTTTAATCTGCTGATCAAGTTTTCCCAACTGTTTATAGCATTCTTTGGATTTAAATCTTGTGTAGCTTATTATTTCACCTCTTATATAGGCATTAAAGGCTTCCCACCTCACTGAAACACTTGTCTGGTCTGTATTAAACTGAAAATACTCATTCATTTTCTTACCTAAAAATTCTACAAAATCTGAATTTTGAAGCCAACTTGCTTGAAATCTAAATCTAAATGGGGTTTAACAGAGTTTAAACTACTTATTTGTACTATAAGCCTTATTGGAGCATGATCAGACAGAAAAATGCTATCATACCAACATCTTTTCAATCTTGATATCCAATCAATTTTGGATATCAAGCTACTAGAGATTAGGAAGTAGTCAATCATTGAATACGTTTTATGGGTATTCGATAAACATGAGTACTCAATTTTATTAGGATTAAGATGTCTCCAAATCTCTGTTAAATTTAGCTCATTATACCTTTTATAATTATTTTCCTTGACTGGCGGTGAGTATTATCTATACCTGTGGAGCGATCAAGCTGAATGTCCAATACACAATTAAAGTCACCTCCAATTATACACTGTCCAGGATATGATGAAAATGTATTAAAAAGAAAATTGATAATAAGAGTGATCTCCTTCATTGGGAGCATATAAACTTATTAAAGGATAATTCTGGTATTTAGCACTTTGAGTCTATTTTCTAGTGTGTTTTGGATGAGCTAGAGTGGTGGACACAGACATTTTGACGATGGGTCCTGTCTCGACTTTTTGACTCTTTTAGAGTCGCCTCTGAGCGCTTCAGAGTGGCTGTCTATGGGCATGCACAAACATGTCCTTAAAACAACCCTTAACGTTCGTTTTCAAAACTGTGACACTCACCGAGTGGTTAGTGGTGTTCGTTGATGTTCCAAAACAAGTAGCGTAGCGAAATACAGTTTCTGTCGTGTTTTATTGCACGAGTTATTGAATTTTGCAGATTTTGCAGAATTTTTCTCCAACAGAAATCACGCGATTTTACAAAATGTAAATTAAACCATAAACCTCACCCATATATGAGAGGGACGAGAATTTTTAACATCTGAATTTCACTTAAATACCATATATAGGTATTTACATTAAGTGTAGAATGTCATATTCATAGATCATCCTAGTTCAGTTTCTATGCACTGGCAAAAGGACAAGATAGTATATCATACAAGAGATTTACCTTCTTTTAAGTGTGACAAAAAGAAACCAGCCCATTAGATCAAGCTATTTTGTATAGATCTATTAATGTGGCACTTTTCAAACCCAAAATAAAGGGTCTAAATGAAGGGTCTCAGCCGACAGGTCCGGAAAGAGATTAATTCGCTGGTCTCCGTATTTTATCTCTATAAGTTTCCTAGCGAGGTATTCTAAGCGTTTTTTCGCAATCTTTATAGTTCAGAAACTTCATGACAATTGTTCTGGGAGCAAAAGGGCGGTTCGATTGATCTGGCCCACTCGATGGGCACGTTCAATGAAAAGCGTGACAGAGATGATGTCGGACAAGCTTTGGGAAGCCAGTCCCCCAGAAAACCACACATATCTGTGCCTTCTACTTTTTCAGGTAGTCAAGTCAGGTAGGCCGACTAACCTTGGGTTTGAGCGACGTCCTCGACCTTCCAGGTCTTGGATCTTGTTACTTAACCTCTCCTCTAGCCTCTTAGTTTTCTGCTGGAGTGTGGCGACATCATCTTCCGCTTGCAAAATTCTGTCCTCAACTTCTCCAATTCTCTTCGAGTGAGATAGCAACTCAGTTTTGATACTTTTAATGGCTCCCATCATATCCGTGGATTGTTTAGCCAAATCACCCTTTAACGATTGAATGGCCGAAAGAATAGCATCTGTAGCCACATTCCCATGAGCTTTACTCTGCTCGCTAGCCACTGTTTGCTAGCTTGATCGGGTTAAGAGTCATTTTGAGATTGCGATTTCAGTTGTTCCCCTGATCTTTGGTGGCATAATCTCTAGTAGATCACATTCCTTAACTTTAAACCCCTATGGGTAGGCCCTGGTCTTTTTCAGGGTTCTTTTTGAGAGAAAGTTAGCGACAGCTCAAAGCACGGCTTATCGGCTACACGTCATAACCCCTTGCCGTATCACCATCTTTCCATGTCTCCTTGCTAGTGTTGTGGAAGGTTTAACCAATAAGTGACTTTGTTGATCTGCCTCTGGGACAGATGTAGCAGGGACTCAGCTTTTTACAGGGCAGTCGAAGACAGATGTCCCTGGTGGATAGCCAGGCCTTTTGTCCCATATGATACTGAGGTGTAGCAGTTCTACTTGCACGTTCTACAGCATGGCTCTGGTGTCGCTGAACTGCCCACTAAAGATGAACATGAGCTGAGTCCCAGACCCTCTCACTTTCCTCAAAGCAATGGTTTACAGCTGGAACTTCGGAAGGCTCACCTGACCAGGGAAACAGGGGCAGTTGGTAACAGAGTATGCATTGAAATGGTGTGAATCCAGTTTTAGCTCATCTCAGAGAGTCCTGAGCATGCTCGGCCCAAGGAAGGAATTTGCTCCAGCAGTATTGTTGTTAGTGGCAATCTGACTGCAGATATTTCCCAATCTCCTGAATCTTCCGCTCAGTCTGGCCGTTGGACAGAGTTGTACCAAGATGTCAGACTCACTGACACTCCCAAGATCTGGAAGAAGGCATACATATCATACATTCATATTGAGAATGAATGAGGGCCTCAAACTGACACGATATCCTTTAGGAATGCCAAAGTGACGGAAGATGTGTTTGAACAGCACCTCAGGCTGTTGGTGGACTCCTTAGTGGGGTAAGTTTACAAGCTTTCGAGAAGCGATCAACCAACTACCAGGATGCAGGTGTAGGTTTCTGATTCAGATCTGACAAAAAGTCCACTCCCAAAAGAAACCAGAGCCTCCGTGGAATGGGTACCAGTTTCCCTTTCAGGCAGGTGGTGTGGAACCTTCGACATGGCACAGACTGAGCATCCTCTGGCGTATTGGGAAACATCCTTGGTCATACTAGGCCACCAGTAACGATTACTGAGGAGCGAGAGGGTCTGTTGGCTGCCTGGGTGTCCAGAGCCTGGAGAGGTGTGGATTGAGTGCATGAGGGGCAGACCAATGGATGTTGGCAAGTAGATCCGACCTCCAGTTTCTGCAATATGATCAATTTCTTTGAAAAAAAAGGCACATGGATGGAGAATCGGAGGTTCCCCCGGGCCGCTGAGATAGTACAGCTCCTACCTGTTACTGGCCTTCTGCTCCAGGATGGACAGTGGACAAATCCTTCCTTTAGGTGGACTAGGACCAGGCAGCAGATCGATGGCACAGTCCCATGGCCAATGAGGTGATAATTTGGTTGCCAACTGTTTACTGAAGACCTCTTGGAACTCAGGACTTATTCTTGCTGTGTTGTTACCTCTGGACTCTCAACAGTTGTGGAATTAAGGAAGACAGGTTCTGAAGATGTGGTGACTTTCTCGATGACTGGTTTCTTGACAGGTTTAATACAGTTCTTGAAACAGCTCTCTCCCCATTTCAGGATTTCTCTCTTGGTCCAGCGTAGGTGAGTGTTGAAGCATCCAAGGGCATCCCAGGATGACGTCAGCAGTGGATCCTTCCAGCACCAGAAAGAGATCTTTTCTTCATGAAGATTTCCTATGCGGTGTGTTACTCCGCATTGGACAGATGGACAGTGCCGACTTGCATGGGTTCTGGGGCTGGAGTTGTGACAGGTGGTGAGGCGGACGGATGTGAGTAAGTGAGCGGGTTGATCCAGCGAACAGGCATACAGGCGAAATGTGGATTGATCGTTGAATAAAGCTTTCCAGACCAATGATGTCATCATAAATGGCCCTTTGATGACGAATGGTGGAATTAAGTCCTTTACGGTAAGCTGTTATTAATGCAGCTTCATTCCAACCACCTGTAGCTGCTAATGTGCAGAATTTCAAATCATAATCTGCAACAGGTAGTTTACCTTGATGTAAACTGAAAAGTTGATCATGCACTGACAATGGGCTCACAGTTTGGCCAAAACCTCCTTGAACTAGTTGGTAAATGCTGTCAAGGAATTCATCATGGGTCCACTTGCTTCCCAGATGGAATTAGCCCATTGCAACGCTGTGTTGGATAGACATGAGATGATGTATGCTATCTTTGCTTGATCCTTTGGATAGAACTGTGGTTGCATCAGAGTACCATGTACCATGCATCATGAACCAAATCAGAGAATGGGTCAGGAGATGGGTTCTGGACTTCACTAGCTTCTGCTACTTGTTGCATTGTTAAGTCTGGTCTTCTGTCCCAATAGCCGATACTCCCTTTTTGTTTCAGGTTTTTTTTGTCTGGTGTCATCATGTATTGTGGTTGTTTTCCTGTTCTCCTGAGTTTCTATGCTCTGTGATCATTTGGATTGTTGGATTAAAGTCTGTTTTTTATATTCTCTTTCTTTGTGTGATTTGTGCATATCGTGACATAACTATATTGCCTCTGTTTTATATCAGTGTTACAATAGTATCATCTTAAAGAGAAAAGTCTTTCATGCATTTAACTATTAAATGTCTCGTATTCAAACCCTCAGACACACCGCCTGCACACAGAAGGTAGGGAGATAAGTTGGGCACTCAACTATTTGAAAATGTAAGGTTTTACACCTATCCTTACATTGTTTTTCGCGTATTTGTTTTAGAAACACTATACCCTAGTAAAATAAGATTATACAGACCTAGTTGTTAATTTTAAATAATTAGACAGTATTTACATTTTTTACTTTTTCACTGTTCTCTGTGAAAACTTTTCACCAAACATGTAGGAACTAGTTTATGAAACAAACAAAAAAAAGGAACGAAAATAATTATTGTTTGATGGGGGACAGTAAATCATATTGACAAAAGGTGCCCTATATTATTCTCCTGAAGAGTCTTGGCTCATTTGAACATTGTCAATCTAAGTCTAGGGAATTTTGATTGTCCGTTTTAGGAAAACCATTAAGTCTGATCAGTTAGAAAATCAAAGAGCAGGATGTTGACTTTCTCAAGCCAGGATAGCAAAAAAAATGTGTAGGATGTTACTGTAGAGTTTGAGGGTGAACCAAACACAACTGAATCTTCCATTTGATTCATCCAAACGGAACTCAATCACTAATTCAGCCATAAAAGATCCCGGCTCCAGCTAAGTCAACAATAGACCCCCTCAGAAAGGACTTTATGACTCTGCTGGCCCCAAAGCGATGTGCTCAACTGGATGAATGTTGACAACGTTAGATAGTTTGGAAAACACCGATTGGTTCAGAGATGGACCCACTAAGATAACGACCGAGGTGTTTGATCCCAGGACCACGAGATGTAAAACAGACTTCCCTCTGCTTGAAGACTTTTGAATGACCTCATTGTTGAGACCTCTTAAAACCCACAGAGTCAAGAGACTTCTCATATAAAAATGCATAAACTCATCCCAGAACAATTCTTGACGAACTTATAATCAAACATTGTTCCACTACCTAATCCTATATTGTAGCTATGTATGTGTCTATTATACTAGATAGCATACAAGTCATGCAAATGTTGTTACTTTAGATGGATGAATGAAAGTGTGTCTTGTTTGATATCAGTGAGATCATATATTCTTAATTCTTAAGATGGCTTGAGTGAAATCTGTGTAAAATGCTTTGTATGATTATAATAATCTATAATGTTTAAACTGTGATCTCTTGTTCTCTCTGCTTAGTGCTGGAAAACAAGCAGATCCCAGATGATTTATGATAAGTAGGAACTAGTCCACCTCCTAGAATGATGCCATTGTCTCATTGGTCAGAATTCTCCAAAAGAGGTTGGACTAACTTTAAGTTAAAGACCCGAACAAAGCAGAACAGTTCAGTCCAGAGAGCCGTTCAGTTCGGTTCAGAGAGCAGTTCAGTTTCGGCTCGGTTCAGTTCGGTTTTGAGTCGGTTCTGTGTTAAATTAAGTTTGTGCCTCTCTCTATGATCAAACAGCAAGAGAGTGTTCATGTTCGTACGCTTTTACATCGACCAGACCAAGTTAAATTAGACCAGCAGACAAACCCATCAAGATCGGAGTTTAAACAGCTTCATTCAAGCCATCTCATCTCTTACTTTCCTTTCTTCCTTTATTTTATTTTCTCGTTAAAAGTCTCGTTCTAAGTTAAGTTTTGCTGTAAAGTTCGTTTACACGTCTCTCCTGCAACGCACTTCGAACTGTAAAGACTCTTGTTCATCCATCCGCCAACACATCACGTGACCGGCGGTTCAGAAACTCCAGCCAGGCACTCCAAAGACAACCAGCCACGCAGCCGGGAAACCCCTTTGACGAAGCACCTCAAATAGGGAATTCCCTGGCCTAAGCAACGCAAAGACAAGCAAGTACTCCAGACTGTAACTGACCTGGTGCTTTTTAATGTACATGTAATAACCTGTCTAAGAAACAAGGTTTAAATTAATGCTTGGTGGTTCGTTCAGGTTTATGTCTTACAAGTGCCTCTCACTCTGAAAACTCACTCTTTCTCTCTCTTCCTTTGCGCCTTGTATGAATGTGTGTGTGTGATTGTTTAGACCTTAGTTTTATGTGTTTAGAATAGTTAATAAGTCGTCCATATATTTGAAAAGATGTATCTTGTGTTGTGCTTACATATTTAATGTCTTGTACTGTCGATCTAGTTACCTTGCTAATACATAGTGTTTCACTATAGATTGGATATTTATATCTGTTGCCAAGGTTAAAATTACGGCCCGTTCAAATTAACTCTAAACGAGTCATTTGCTCGGTTCCATAGTGATTCGGTCAATGATTCATTGCAAATCGATGAATCATTCCCTTTGAGCTAAATTGGCCTTCCGGCCCCTTAAATACATTTATGTATATTATTATTATGTAGGTTCGCTACATTATTTGGTGGAGGATGCGGGCAGTTCAATCTAAAGTGTAAGCATATTATCAAGATTTATCTTTTCATTTTGTTTCGGATGCAAGATCCGATTCTCTGAGAGTCTGTGTGTGACGCGCGCAGCGCGCGCCCCGTTTGAATGAATGCTGCTGCTGCTGTTGTTGTCTGTGAGTGAAGCTCCCAGAGAAAGCTGACAAGTCTAGTCTGCCGCCCTATTTGCTCTCTTGTTAACTGCAGTAAATAAGATATGAAACCTCGCACTACGATAAGGTAAGAATTGAGCGTGTTCCTCATTTCCAGAAATACCTCGTTAGAGCTGTTCGATTTCTGCGTGTTCCAGAGTCTTTCAGGAAAGCTGTAACGTTGTGTGTGTGTGTGTTTATATCAGTTAGAGAACTGAACGAAATCAAACTGCAGTAATTAAAATAACCCTAACGTTATAAGGACTAATATTCTCCTCACAGAGCGATGAGCGTGTTCCTCATCTAAGTTAGTCATAAGCCTTATATGTATTTATCTGATTCAGTGCGTGTCCCACTGATCCCCGTGATAAACAGCGAGGCTTAACTAATCTTATCTGTTTGTGTCCGTTCAAATAATTCTCGTGTAACATTGCGCATGTCCGAGTGTAATTTGAATAGTGGTTATTTAAATTCGTTATCAAGTAAAGCTTGCCATTGAAACTGAACCAACAGTTATTGTTTTATGTGCCTAGATAAACTTGCACAGAGACGATCCGCCAAGGTCGTCCTAATTACATCTATTATAACACAAAGCTGTCGCTTGCTTAAAGTTAATATCAGTCTTGACAAACTGAGTGAAGCCCCACGTCGTAAAACCAGCTACGAGTGGTGTATCTTATTTGAACAGTGTGAAATGCGCCGACATTTCCCGTAATAGGATCGATTGTTACTGCATGTTCTGTGGACATTGTTGAAATGCTCCCATATTGCATGGAACTGTAACAAACTGTTTTCCAACTGTCTGCAATTCCCGGTTCGCCCACTAGCGTTCGCTTGGTCGCTATAGTTACGATCGTGACACGGAAGTCTTGGCCAAACGTTTCCGGGTGAACTTTGACCCAACCCTCGATGTAAACAAGCGCTAAGCTAGGCAGTAGCCTTGCACGGAGGCCTGTGCTAAAGCCTTTAGCATCAGTCACTGTTATCAATACGAGCCAATACTACAGTGTCTGTTGGAAAAACGTTAAAGTGATTTAACCGTTTAGACACCTCGACCTTTACAACTGTTGATCCTGTCTTCTTTTCCTTTTACCTCTCTCTTTTACTTTACCTATATTTTACTGGAAAAGGAAATATTGGTTTACAATTATTAATTACTTTACCTGCATGTTACTTGAAAAAGAAAATGCTGGTTAACTATTATTAATTGTCAATTTTGAATTTGATTTTAAAGAAAGGGTAATATTGGTTTACAATTATTAATTACTTTACCTGCATTTTACTTGAAAAAGAAAATACTGGTTTACTATTATTAATTGTCAATTTTGAATTTGATTTTGAAGAAAAGGAAATATTAAAATAAAATTGAAATTCTATTTTTCTAGACAGGTCATTTCTAATGATTTCTAGATTTATTTTTAATAATTCTGATTTCATAATTTTCATAATTTCTAAATTTCTCGTTGAGATCTAATCACTTTAGGTGAATAAGTCTTGAACTCTGAAAGTTAAAATTTGAAAGTTGTTATTACTATTACAAAAATAGTGTTAGACTCAGATTTGCTCATTATTGTCATTGCGTTTTATCCTTTCGTCCTGTTGGTTATAAACTTAACCACTATATTTGTTCTGATTAATTAATTTTCGGGAAGCTTCAATAGGGGACATTACCATCTCCATACGAGTTTCAAATAAACCAGAGACAATCGTCTTTTACCAAAGTTTATTTGTGTGTTTAGTTGTTCCTCAACTATCAATTCTATACACGTGGTAGACGTAAAGGTAGCGGGATCCAACCTCCTTGCTTCACTTCTTCCTCATCACGTCTTTCCTGTTCTGTCCTGTTTTATTCCATCTTATTCTTCACATTTGTAGGAACAAACCTGGAAGAACCACCAATCGACTCTAAAAGAGACAAATATAATCTGTCCCAACAAACAGATTATTAGATATTTGATTTTTAATCAAACCCTCTTGTGTTCTTCATACTCTCCCTGCATTTGAAACGCAATTTAAACTTTGACATCTTATCCAAGATCAAGTAACAGAGACAAGTACTGAGCAAACTCCGCCTTCAAAGCATCCCTGCTGTAAACCCTGCTGTAAGCGGTCGAACTGAAGGTGTGTGGTGTCAATCCTGTCAAACTCAGAGAAGAGGTATCAACATCATTATTGTTGTATTTTTCCTCGCAAACATAAGCAATAATATTGTTTACCTTTCTGGAAACAGATTTTCATTTATTAAAAAAAAAGAAACATTTATGAGAAATTAATACTTCCCCTAGTTAATAATTTTCTTTTTGTTTTTTTTTTCCCCTCATTGAAATTGGTTAACTTTTCTCTCTTTTTCCCTTACTCAGTTGAGCGAAGTCCTCACATCATGAGTTGAAACCAGCTTTTCAGTGATAGAAAATATTGAAAAAAAAATATATATATATTTTCTCCCATTGGAAAAAAAGTTTTTTTCATTTGAGATTTGTTTTAACCTTTTTCTTTTGTCTTTCCTTTACCCAGTTGAGTGACGAGATCTTCGCATCACTAGCCTCACTGTGTACACTTAGACCAACACTTAGTCATCACGACACTTCACTATTGGTGTACAATTACTGAACGACACTTAGCCGTTCAACCACATATAGGCTTATACACACAGATCTGTGTCAGTCTCTTCACCAAGCGTGCCAACATGTCGTGGACGACAAACCCCACTGCCCAACGGGAAGACGTGGACGCCTGGCTCAGAGGCATTACAGACTGCCTCACACCAAAGACAATTGAACTGTTATTATTTTTAATAATAATCATAATTCTGAGAAGATTCCTGACACATGATTCAAGCCAGAACCACAACCACGTGGAACTAACCAAGATAACCTGTTCCTTAAGTAATGCCTTCACAGCCCAGCTAAACCTAAGCCACCAGCACGTCACCCACCTACAGGAGGAGCTGACACGTGCCCAGAACCGCATAGACAAGCTGGAAGTGAAAGTCCAGGATGACTCCAAGACCACCGAGTTCCTGAGAGAGCTGATGCACACTCAACACTGCAAAGACCAGCTCAAAGGTAAAGCTCAAGACAAACTCAAAGTGTCTGACGAAGCGGAGCAAAAAACAAAGACACAAGTTGACAAGCTCCAAGAAGCCCTTGCAGTCACTGAACGTGACAAACAAGAGTCAAAGACTGTCCAGAAACACCTGGTGAACCAACTCCAGGCTGTTGAACATCAGCTAGAGAAAGCCAAAGCTGACATTGAAAGTAAGAACTCTAAAATCACTGCTCTGGAAGACCACCTGCAAAGGTGCAGCGTTGAAATGGACCATCTGATCCAACAGCGAGACGCCGCCAACGACGAGCTCTACGCGGTCAGAGATGAACTCCAGCACATTTTCCAACAGAAACCAGAGCCAAGAAGGGAGAGACCTCCCTCAGCATCACCCCTGCTGAGCAGAACAGAGTCCTCCATCCAAGAACTGGCATACAGTGAAAGAAGTGAATGGCCACAACCCAAAACGTCACCGGCCTTCACCACAGAACTGTTCACTGCCAACAAACGAAGAGAGCTCATCCAGGCAGATGCCCAAGCTGCACATGGGATGACCGTTAAAGATCTCAACCAGCTGGTTAAGAATATCACTCAGTTCAACCCGAACTCCACAGAGGGTCCCGACATCCAGGCCTACCTCCGAGATATCGACTTCCACCTCGAGGTGAGACCCCATATGACTGACAGAGACAGGTTCTACCTCCTCAGATCCTCATCCAGTCCAGAGGTAAGAAGCTTCCTAGACCGACAACCTGCTAATGTCATGTCAAACTACCAGCTACTACGTGAGACAATGATTAAAGAATTCACAGGTCCAGAGTCAGAACACGGTGTGTTAATCGCCTTGGAAACCAAACAATGTCGTCAAGAGACTCCCCAAGCCTATTACCGCCGCTTTCGACAAGCATATTTAGGTGGACATAACAAACCTGAACTTGAAGAGGATGTGAACTTCAAAACCCTCTTCCTGAGAAACCTGCACCCTGGTTTGAGTCATCATCTTGGCATCATGGCCTGCCCAGGCACAATGACGATTCAGCAGCTACGTGACCTGACACACAAGGCCTACATCAAACAAAAGATGTCCTCAAAGAAAGGTTTGAAAACATCCACAGGTCCAAACTCCTTCAGCCAAGACACAAGCCTTGCACTGGAAGACACCCAGTGGCATGACAACACCACAGTCCTTCGTAAGGAGCACAGAGAAAGTGACTCCCATGCCGATGACTTCTACCACTCCAACCACATGGAGAAGTCATGGGACCCACCAGAAGGAAACAACTGGAATCAACGAGTGCATCCAAAAGCATTCTATGTGGGTAAGCGACAACGAAACCCACCTCCGCACCACTCAGCCAAACACCCCACTGAGTGTGCCCAAGAACACGACAGTCTCCCCGCAGAAGACATGGAGCAACTACGGAGGCAACTGCACGTGCTCATCAAAGACAAGCTGAACACAGAAGACCAGTGATCACCTTGTACACCTTCCTGAGACAACCACCTGTTCAACAACAACCCAGAACAAAGTGGTCTCTCACAGTCAACCACTGACAAACACCCCGAGGTACCAGAAAACACCATCCTGGTTACCCATCACACCCCAAGCTCCAAACTCAAGAACCATGTATGTGCTACAGCAACGACAGTAAGCACAGAAGGTCAGAAAGTCTGTCACAACCAGAAGGCATCACAAGAGGAAGGCAACAAAGGAGACCACGTTTTGCACTACAGCTTCACGCATCCATGCCAAACCATCTCCCAATGTCTGCCAGAGAACTTCCTGCCTTACTGGACTGACCCCCAGCAGATCACAGAAGATCCCTTTCCAAGGCAAAGATGCAACAAGCCCATCAAAGCTTAACCATCAAGCAAAAGGGGGGAGCAAAACAGACTGAGACAGATCTGACATACATACAGTATACATGCAGTACCTGCACTACACTACACTGTACCACTAACATACACAAGTTAAACACAGCTACCATGAAAAACATCCAACAAACATGTTCTTCCCACAGGTAGACACTGAAATCGCAATACTGACTTAGCTATCCTTTCTATAGGAAACATGTAGCAATGCACCCAACAAGTGTAACCCTCTCATTACATTGACACACCTGACACTGCACAACAGTAGCCATACAAGAGTCACTCAACTGCTTTGTTTTGTTTTACCTCTTCCCTTTCTTTTCCTTTTATTAGGTAAAATCCCTGTTACCCCATAAGGGTCAAGGTTACCATATAAGGATTGACGCACCACGCCTGATGTTTGCAAGTCACCTTAAAACGAATGTTAGCCTAGAGAACTCTCTGCATCATTCGCATAAAAATTTGAAAGGTAAATTGGTCTAAACCTAGAACAATTTAGAAGAGAATAAAACAAACAAATCAAATTTAGTCACAAAGTTGATCAATCACCGTTTTAAAACAAACTAGAATAACGGTCCTAAAATTGAACTAAACTTTTTCCACATGATTGACTATATTGAGAGAAGTGAACCTGTTTAGGCCTAGATAATCTAATGCCCTGCACCAGTAAAGGGACCAGTCATGGAGGTGTTTGCCTTGTTGTTTGCTGTGTGTGTTTGCTTCTTCTGTTTCTCCAGCGTTCAATGATGTCTTCTCTCATCAACCCATCATCGATCGAAGGGGGGAAATATGTAGAGTTTGAGGGTGAACCAAACACAACTGAATCTTCCATTTGATTCATCCAAACGGAACTCAATCACTAATTCAGCCATAAAAGATCCCGGCTCCAGCTAAGTCAACAATAGACCCCCTCAGAAAGGACTTTATGACTCTGCTGGCCCCAAAGTGATGTGCTCAACTGGATGAATGTTGACAACGTTAGATAGTTTGGAAAACACCGATTGGTTCAGAGATGGACCCACTAAGATAACGACCGAGGTGTTTGATCCCAGGACCACGAGATGTAAAACAGACTTCCCTCTGCTTGAAGACTTTTGAATGACCTCATTGTTGAGACCTCTTAAAACCCACAGAGTCAAGAGACTTCTCATATAAAAATGCATAAACTCATCCCAGAACAATTCTTGACGAACTTATAATCAAACATTGTTCCACTACCTAATCCTATATTGTAGCTATGTATGTGTCTATTATACTAGATAGCATACAAGTCATGCAAATGTTGTTACTTTAGATGGATGAATGAAAGTGTGTCTTGTTTGATATCAGTGAGATCATATATTCTTAATTCTTAAGATGGCTTGAGTGAAATCTGTGTAAAATGCTTTGTATGATTATAATAATCTATAATGTTTAAACTGTGATCTCTTGTTCTCTCTGCTTAGTGCTGGAAAACAAGCAGATCCCAGATGATTTATGATAAGTAGGAACTAGTCCACCTCCTAGAATGATGCCATTGTCTCATTGGTCAGAATTCTCCAAAAGAGGTTGGACTAACTTTAAGTTAAAGACCCGAACAAAGCAGAACAGTTCAGTCCAGAGAGCCGTTCAGTTCGGTTCAGAGAGCAGTTCAGTTTCGGCTCGGTTCAGTTCGGTTTTGAGTCGGTTCTGTGTTAAATTAAGTTTGTGCCTCTCTCTATGATCAAACAGCAAGAGAGTGTTCATGTTCGTACGCTTTTACATCGACCAGACCAAGTTAAATTAGACCAGCAGACAAACCCATCAAGATCGGAGTTTAAACAGCTTCATTCAAGCCATCTCATCTCTTACTTTCCTTTCTTCCTTTATTTTATTTTCTCGTTAAAAGTCTCGTTCTAAGTTAAGTTTTGCTGTAAAGTTCGTTTACACGTCTCTCCTGCAACGCACTTCGAACTGTAAAGACTCTTGTTCATCCATCCGCCAACACATCACGTGACCGGCGGTTCAGAAACTCCAGCCAGGCACTCCAAAGACAACCAGCCACGCAGCCGGGAAACCCCTTTGACGAAGCACCTCAAATAGGGAATTCCCTGGCCTAAGCAACGCAAAGACAAGCAAGTACTCCAGACTGTAACTGACCTGGTGCTTTTTAATGTACATGTAATAACCTGTCTAAGAAACGAAGGTTTAAATTAATGCTTGGTGGTTCGTTCAGGTTTATGTCTTACAAGTGCCTCTCACTCTGAAAACTCACTCTTTCTCTCTCTTTCTTTGCGCCTTGTATGAATGTGTGTGTGTGATTGTTTAGACCTTAGTTTTATGTGTTTAGAATAGTTAATAAAGTCGTCCATATATTTGAAAAGATGTATCTTGTGTTGTGCTTACATATTTAATGTCTTGTACTGTCGATCTAGTTACCTTGCTAATACATAGTGTTTCACTATAGATTGGATATTTATATCTGTTGCCAAGGTTAAAATTACGGCCCGTTCAAATTAACTCTAAACGAGTCATTTGCTCGGTTCCATAGTGATTCGGTCAATGATTCATTGCAAATCGATGAATCATTCCCTTTGAGCTAAATTGGCCTTCCGGCCCCCTTAAATACATTTATGTATATTATTATTATGTAGGTTCGCTACATTACACTGCTACCATTTCACACTTTTCCTCAGTGTGAGACACAAATAAAATGCTATCAGTCATTTTTATTTTGATAATTCTCTATAAATAAATGAGTACATATAAGATATAATAATTCTGTCTTTGTGTCAGGCGATGCAGTACATGGAGCTTCTCCCTGAAGAAAGACGACCCGTGGCTGGCACAGAAGGATCGTTATATCGCCACAGGCAACTGTTCAGACAGCTACCTTCCTATGATCACGACCCTGCACACTGCCACAGTCTGTCCGAGCTGGAGCTTAAAGCTATGGCTCAGTTTGTGAAATACTATAAGGAGGAGTCCTTAGGAGTGGGAGAAGTTGCCTTGCCTGGAGAAAAAGGTACAGCCAAGAATGAAAATGTCCCAGAGGAACAGCCAGATGAAGAGAGCAGCACTAATGGAACAGCACAGTCTCCTCTCAGTGAATATGTAAGTTAAAGAAGGATTTGTGTGTAACCGGCAGTGATGCCGGTAACGCGTTACTCTAATTTGACCACTTTTTTCAGTAACGAGTAATCTAACACGTTACTATTTCAAAACCAGTAATGAGATTAAAGTTACTTATCCAAGTCACTGTGCGTTACTATTTTTGTCATTTTCCTTAGTAAAAATATATATTTATTTCTTCTTGCATCTCGGGGAGTGTGCGCGACAAGTCACGTTTTCAGCATGAGGTTCACGTCACGTGTATGTACCACGCAGCGACACAAACGTAAACAACAATGGAGGGAGGAGAGAGATGCGCTTTTTCTAGCTGGAAATACAGTCACTATTTTAAGTTTGTGTCTGTCAGCTAAATATGGCAACATTAAGGTCCGTTGTAAACTCTGTGGCGACAAAGTGTTATCTACCTACAGAAACACTTCGTAGAATTTGAAAAAACATTTGGAGTCGCAGCACCGCACAGTCAAACTTACGGCCGTTTCACACATACTCCGTCTGCAGTGCATATTTTTTCCCGTACCCATGTTAACAGGTTAGCTTTCACACTGCACGCGGGTGCAGTCCATCCAGGTGCGTGAGTATACAGCAGTGCAAAGATCGTTTCCGCACCGAGTCTATTTTTGCTGTGCTACACCGCGCTAAATTAAAGTGGCAGCACATTGTTCACATTAAAATAGACATAGATTGACAAGAAACTGTATTAATTTCATCATATACGCAACATTACAGTTAACATGTTCTACAGTTACTAAATTACAGGGTCAAGAAAAACAAAAAAACAATATATATTTTATAAAAACAAGTATTTATATTAAGTGAAGTCAAGAAAGACTGTTTTTTCAGGAAATAGTTTTTAAGTTCAACTTTAAATGTCAGGAGATAGATTGTTGATGTTACTGTTAAAAATACACTTCCAATAAAGTGAGTGTTGGCAAAACCCGTTGTCATTTTTATGTTGAGGTGGCGGGGGTGTTGTCGGCAACTGCTGAATGTAACTAATAAAAGTAACTTATAAAGTAACTTAGTTACTTTTAAAATCAAGTAACTTGTAAAGTAACTTAGTTACTTAACTGTGGCAACACTTGTAACAGGGTAAACTAACCGGAGACATAATTAGTGCCAACATGAATAACAATCTTACTGTATTTACGTTTAGCATTAGCCAGCACTTGGTAATGAGCCGTTTAATGTCAACTGAGGCTAGGGCACCCTTACAAAAAATAAGTATACTTCGTTAATTTTAAGTATACACGTGGCGCGCAATAAAAGGTATCTTTGCCTTTATATTATATATATATATATATATATATATATATATATATATATATATATATATATATTATATATATATATATATATATATATATATCTCAATAAATGTACTTGAAGTATACTTGTAAGTGTAACAGTAGTAACCTGAGTACACTACTAGTTTACAACTCAGGTTTTCGTTTGTACTGCAACTATATTACAAGTTAACTTATACTGATAGTTTACTGGTCAAATACTTGTAGCATTTTTTTTAGTTTATGAAAATACACTTTGAAGTATACTCTCAGTTAACTACTAGTTTAGTAGTTTTATACTGCAAGTATACTTGTACGTTTTCTTTAAGTTCATTTAACGTCGTACTTAGTTTACCATTTATATGTTATTTTGCACTTTAAAGGGATACTCCAGGATTTAGCATTAAGCTTCGTATTAGTAGAAAACCAGTAGTATTTTCGAATTACCGTGCTGCCCCACCCCTCCCCCTCCCCCCCCCCCCCTCATATCCCCCTGATATGAGAGAAAATTTTATTTTTAGTCTGGAAAAAATCCTCCGATGACGCAAAAATCGTCATCTTGCGTCATCGGAGGATTTTTGTGCCGGAGGCTAAAGACTACAGCCAGTGTTCCGTATGTTTTCACCACGCCCATATGGGGCGGGATCTCACTCACAGAATGTAAAGATATTGTCAACCATCTTTCTGTAGAAGCTAAGCTAACAGGATATTGCTCTATGTAGAAAGTTTGTATAGTAGGCTAATCACGATGGCGGAAGATAGTTTTGAAGTTGAAATGGCAGAAGGGGATTTCAAAGATCTGTTGCGAGAATCTGATGCTCGTGGCTACCTGTACGAGATGTGCGGGACATGGAGGAACAAGAGGCGGCCGGAGCGAGACCTGTACAAGCCGCACTACAGCGATAAACAGTAGATTTAAACTGAACAAGGACGAGATTAGACGACTGTAGCTTTAAACTGAACAAGGACGAGTTTAGACGACTGTAGCTTTAAACTGAACAAGGACGAGTTTAGACGACTGTAGCTTTAAACTGAACAAGGACGAGTTTAGACGACTGTAGCTTTAAACTGAACTTTAAACTGAACAAGGACGAGATTAGACGACTGTAGCTTTAAACTGAACAAGGACAAGTTTAGACGACTGTAGCTTTAAACTGAACAAGGACGAGTTTAGACGACTGTAGCTTTAAACTGAACAAGGACGAGATTAGACGACTGTAGCTTTAAACTGAACAAGGACGAGTTTAGACGACTGTAGCTTTAAACTGAACAAGGACGAGATTAGACGACTGTAGCTTTAAACTGAACAAGGACTAGTTTAGACGACTGTAGCTTTAAACTGAACAAGGACGAGATTAGACGACAGTAGCTTTAAACTGAACAAGGACGAGTTTAGATGACTGTAGCTTTAAACTGAACAAGGAACAGTTTAGACGACTGTAGCTTTAAAATGAACAAGGACGAGTTTAGACGACTGTAGCCTTTAAACTGAACAAGGAAGAGATTAGACGACTGTAGCTTTAAACTGAACAAGGACGAGTTTAGACGACTGTAGCTTTAAAAATTAACAAGGATGAGTTTAGACGACTGTAGCTTTAAACTGAACACAGGTAAGCATACAAACTTATAATGATGAGTCGAATCCTACAAAATGGGTATGTAGGATCACACTGACCCGCAGAAACAGGACAGTCTGGGACTGACGAGGCTTTGTTACGTCATAACCGTTTCGAAGCGATTGGAAATGTCAATGGTTCGGCGCTGTGGGGCGATGATCTCTGTGAACCATTGAATCATGCAGCGAACCATTGAACAATTCTTTATGGGTTTTTAGTAATCTCTGATCAGTTTTATACATTTGTAGACGTTTTACTGAGACACTTGTATGCATACCTGTCAAGTATCCCGTTTTGGCCGGGAAAGTCCCGTATTTTACCCTCCTTTCCCGCCGTCCTCCCGTATTAGTATTTTCCCGTAAATCTCCCGTATTTTAACCTGCGTTTAAAAAAAATAATAATACCTCGCCGGGCGGAGTAAAAAAAAAAAAAACATTCCCAATCTGAGCTCTGTCACTACCCTCGCGATAACCGCAATACTACAGGTACTGTAGGTGACAGTTGTCGCGAGGTTAGTGTGTGAGGTCAGATGATGAGTGACAACGCGGGGAGACGGAAAAAACAGAGACGGATGATGGACGCTATGACTAGGGTGGCCATTTCCGTAACAACAAAAAGGAGGACACATATATTTTGGTGATCGTTGGTTTTGTTGACGGGGGGGGGGGGGGGGGGGGGGGGGGGGCGAAGGGCACGCAAGATCTCTCGCTCTATGCCGCGCGCTGCACGGTTTGGAGCACATACAGTAGCCTATGTACTGTCTCCCATGCGCGGCTCTAGATTCCAAGAGATTTTAACTAATTTACGGGCATCAGAGAGCCGCGATCATTATGCAGGCTTTTTATAGGTTAATTTTTTCCAACAAATCAGCGCAACTCCAAAAAGGAGGACAAATGAGTGTCCGGCTTGAGGTTGCGCCGGACGCCGGACAGGGGGCTTAAAATCCGGACTGTCCGGCCAAAATCCGGACGTATGGCCACCCTAGCTATGACAGAGACGGACACTCCGGCCAAAAAAACAAACCCTCATGTAAATACTGCTATCAATGGGACAGCGAAATTACTTTTCTGAAGAGGAGCAGGATGGGGGACAGTCACGCGCGTTTTGTAACTGCGACTTTAGCATGGTACGGAAGATTGTTAAAGAGAATAGGATGACGTTAGACAACAGAACTGTTTGCGCTCTACTCTCATGTAAAATGAACCACTCTGGCCCAGCCCACTAATACACTCCATCCAAAACAGTCTTAAAGAACGCAAAGTCTGCAACAAATCTGTACAATAACTCACTAAAAGAGTAAAGAAAAGTTATGTGAAATGAAAAGAAAAACTGTAAAAGAAAAGCAATATGAAATTAAATGAATGTGTGGAATGAAAATAAAATGGGTAACACTTTATTTGAAGGGGTGTGCATAAGACTGACATGACACTGTCATAAACATGACATAACACCTGTCATGAACATGAAGGAGTCTTTATGAATGTTTATGACTGTTGTCATTAAGTGTCATTCGGTAAATTATGACACTTTTAATGCAAAGTTGACATTGTTTAAAATGTCTTTGTTATGACAACTTGACATTAACAAAGACAAAAAATGTCTTTGTTATGACAACTTGACATTACCCAAGACAAAAATGTCTTGATTATGACAACTTGACATTAACAAAGACGGAAATGTCTTTGTTATGACAACTTAATATTAACCAAGAAATCATAACCTGTCAACCTGTCACAAATATGTCATAACAGGTCTAATTATCAAACTTCAAGCATTTTGCAGTGTAATAACCCTTAATGACATCTTTATAACTAGTACAATGTGTTCCACTTTACTTGAGGGCAAGTAAAATATTCATGACATAGTTATAATGGTGTCATGACGGCCAAAGTTGTCACAGGTTGACAGGTTATGATTTCTCGGTTAATGTCAAGTTGTCATAACAAAGACATTTCCGTCTTTGTTAATTTCAAGTTGTCATAATCAAGACATTTTTGTCTTGGGTAATGTCAAGTTGTCATAACAAAGACATTTTAAACAATGTCAACTTTGCATTGAAAGTGTCATAATTTACCGAATGACACTTAATGACAACAGTCATAAACATTCATAAAGACTCCTTCATGTTTATGACAGGTGTTATGTCATGTTTATGACAGTGTCATGTCAGTCTTATGCACACCCCTTCAAATAAAGTGTTACCACAAAAGGTAGGCTAAATGTAAGGCAAGCAATGTTAAATGAACAGAAAATATGCAAATAAGCCTTTAAATAAATGCTCTTCATATATACCATTTTGTTTTTTTATTTCAGCTATTGCCGGGGGGGGGGGGGGGGGGCCTTTCCCTTCTTTTCAAATCCAAAACTTGACAGGTATGCTTGTATAATTAAAAGGAAGTAAAATGGAAGTAGTTCGCTTGTCTGTTCCTATTTCTAGTATAGCCTACATCCCCAATGAGGTGCGAGTTTGGTCTTTTATATCACTGTATTAGTCCATTAAAGGGCCTATATGCGTTTTTCTGAAATTTAAACTTGCGACTGACACCTGTGGCCAAAAAACAGAACTGCTCTTCCTTTATGCTCTGCTCGCTCTCGCAGCGCGCGCTCGTACGTGCACACTTCACAAGTCATCTGCTGCAAGGAGGTCAACATTATGTTTACAGAGGTAAGAACAGTCAAATACATATATTGTTTGAGATAAGTTTGCGAGTGTAGGCTACTTGCTGACGGTGGTGGCAGAGTGATCTGAAATGTTTAACATGCTTGACGTCACATCCGCAGACAGCGCGGGAAAAATCCGACCCAACAGAAAATAGGAAAAATAGGATACAGGCTTATAGGTGCACCCACTGTGAGCGGACAAGGTGTCAGTATGCTCAATAGGAGATGTTTGAGTCATAAATGGTAAAATAAAAAGGCTATTGTTTCGTTTATTTTGGGGAAAAAAGTTGCATATAGCCTCTTTAAGCGTTAAGTGTCCTGACCGCAGGGAGAATGAAGTATTGAGGGAATCCCCAGTTTTGCAGCACAGTGCCGCAATATAAAGTTAAGAAAACTAAACAACCAAGAGAAATATATGTCTACTACTGACTACTACTACTGATTTAACGTTTTATCTGTACATCAGAATCGGGGGATAACATTATAATCTCGTTCACGGTAGAGAAAGCTGCTTTTACATGTTCAAAACTAACAGAGAAGACTTAAAGGGCACCTATTATGGCATTTAAAATATGGACTGCATTTATATAGCGCTTTCACAGACCCAATGGCCACCAAAGCGCTTTACAATTTGCCTCACATTCACCCATTCACTCTCTCATTCATACACCGACGGGCGACTGCAGCCATGCAAGGCGCCATCAAGCTCGTCGGGAGCATCTGGGGTTAGGTGTCTTGCTCATGGACACCTCGACACTTGGTCAGGTGGAACCGGGGATTGAACCACCAACCTTCCGGTTTGTAGACAACCTACATGAACCACTGAGCCACTGCCGCCCCAAATGTTCTAAAATGTTCCTAATATTGTTCTGGGAGTCCCCAACAACAGTTTTACGTGCATGCAATGACAAAAAACACTTTTGTTGTCTTATAATATGCATTTATTTTTACCTGATTTGCTCACCGACTCCCTAATGATTCGTTCAACGACTCATTTTTCCAAACCCCTCCTTTATGTGACGCTAATCTGCGGTGATTGTCAGATGACCCAGTCAGTTATTTTTTGCGTTAACCCAAAGCTTAAACATATTGATAAAGCACTGCTGTACTACAATACGCTCTATTCTTTATGACAACTCCAATAACAACGACAAACATTTAAAAAAAAAAATGACATTGGAGACCTAGAAGCTGCGCTGAGCGTAACTTAGGCTACACAACACACACATACTTATTGAGCATGCTACAAAACCCATAAAAGCAACAATTATTAATAATACTTACAGGTTGTGATTCGGAGGAGGAAGCTGATCCAAATATACTTGGTACTGAACCTTCCTTCAGTATCAACCGGCTCACGAATCCACACTTGAAAGCATTTATGTTTGTAAAGGAATCGTCATTAAAATGACGTGAACACAGCACAAGGTTTGGGTACAGTTGTGTGGTATAGTTGTAAATATAAACTCTAGCCACTGATTCTTCACATGCTTGTCTCTGGGCAGTGAAAAAAAAGTTTGCTTTTGATTCTCACTTCAGAACACAGCGTCTCGTCGACATGATGTTTTCAAGTTTCACTGGTGTCTGCGGCGCGCGCAATGAGTGGGCGTATCTTATTCAAATAACTTGTCGAGGTGACGTCATCCAGAGAGAGAAAAAGCATCGTTCGTCTATCGATTCATATCAGCGACTCAGAGTCGACTCTTAATTTTGAGAGACAATAACTTTGCATACGGGGAACTTTCATATTTAAAACTTTGCAGGATGTTTTTGTTCACTTAGATCTATGTTACACACTACATGAAAGGTAATTTTCCAAATTCCATAATAGGTGCCCTTTAAATGTAAAGTCAGCTTTTGTGTATCATCATCATCACCTGATCATCATCACAAATACTGACCGCTGCTCCATTTCTGTAAACCCATTTTTATCATAGACAGTAAAAAAAATGGACACAGCGACCCCATGGATCTCAACGGAGAAGACTGAAGCCCGATTATTGCACTTCCTGTCTGATGGCTGAGCAACTGCGCAGGCTCAAACTGAGCTTGACGACAGTCTAACAGTTGTAAATCTTCTAGTAGCGGTGGCAAGACAAATCTGAATCACCTAATTCCTCAAAAACGTTGTTGAAATATTTTGTCCCATTGCTTTTATGGACTCTCTATCTATGGGCTTCTCCCTTGACTTTATGCCTCTATGTCCCCCCGACTGCCTCATAGACAGTAAAAGATTGCATGCGAGCTTCTCCTCCTGTCTATACGGTAATGTCTATATTGTGCGACAGAAAGTCGCGTGGTTATGATGCAATCGTTTGCCTATTTTTACAAAAACGGCTTCTATGGGGCCATAACGTAAGATACAAAGTAATGGAGCCTTTTATACATTGTCGTGTTTCTTTAGAAATAAATAATGGACAAATGAAGTCTTTGGACGCCTCAGATGTAAAGTTATTCGCTGTCAAAGTGACGCCAAAATGAATAGGAGTCAATGGAATGCAACACCATGTGAAGTTCTGCTACAATGGTGGCTCCCGCGAGGCTTCAACTTACGGCTGATGGATTACCCCCTTGGTTTTTATGGACATAGAAATCATATAGAGACAGAAGCCCTGTTGGCCGCTGGAAACCGAGAAATCCGGCCGCCATCTTGAACCGGTCGTATTCCTTGTTTCGTTGCGTGGCAGCAGATAAGATGCCAGAGCATTGTGGAGCATTTTCTTGTTCTAATCGCCGGACCATCGAAAATAAGGCTTTTCACAAGCAAGTCTTAACATTACCGTACTATTGGTTGTATTTTGTGAATAGAATATTACCAGATAATCGAGAAGGAGCAAGGATATTTGCTATTACTGTACTGTAATCGTTGTGAAATGCTTTTTACTCCATCAGCCGGTGTTCACCCGGCATGGAGAAGTGGGGTAACTGTTAAAGTAATAATTACAAGAGCTTCTAGGTTATCAGATAAGCATTCAACTGCCCTGTTGTATAGGTTATTTGTGTTTGCGCACATGATATCAGGAAGCAATGTAATACACGCATGACAGCGATGCTTATTTGAGTTACCCCTCCAACTTCTAGTTTTTGTCACAGTTCTGTCACCCTTGTCTGGGTTTTCTCTTGGTTTTGTGACAGAGCTGTGACACTCCCAGTTTGTCAAGTGTTTGTGTTAGTCTGGTCTGTTGTGAGCACATGGCTGTCATGTTATTTCCTTGTGCCATGTGCTCTCCTGTCAATTGTCAAACCCCGCCCATCTTGTTATCTCGTTATTGTTTAATGTCCCTCACCTGCCTGCCTCGTTACCTTCCTTTGTTTGTTCCCTATTTAGTCTCCTTTGTGTTTGCAGTCCTGTGCTGGTTCGTTGTCTATGTTCCCTCGTGTTCTTCTTGATGCCTGCCTGAGTTATCTTCTGTTTTCCCCCCACGGGGTTGTTTTGTTTGTTTGTAAGTTTGTTTTGTTTATTTAATAAATTCCTTTAACGCACATGAATCCTCGCTTCCTGTTTTACCCATGTCGTGACAGAACGAACCAGCCAAAGATGAGGATTCAGCGGAAGGATTCACACCAGCGGCCAGTCCCTCCTATTTTTTGCCCGCAGTACGAGCGGATTGTTAAATTCACCGCCTTCGTCAAAAGGGAACGAATGTGAGAGACTTTGCGCTTAAATTTAGTTCCGCTGCTGAGGGGCTGGGGCTGGGCGAGACAGCCCTTAAGGACCTTTTTAACTATGCCCTTGAGGAGCCCATCGATGTGTGGACAATGGCGGGACTGGACCGCTTAACGTTCTGGGGGTTCGTTGACTGTCTGGACCGACGAAGGAGCCCCCCAGTGAGTCAGACTACAGCAGTCCCAGTGGACCTCAGAGAACCTGCAGCGGTTCCAGAGGCGGAAGGCTGGTGCCCCCACCTCGCCATCAGACACGGCGGAGGAGGAAGCAGGCGCCAACTATCGCTGTCTTCGAGCAGCCTGCCGAGCAGCTGCTGTCGTCCCGGAGGTTCCGACTTCGACGGTTCCAAAGCTGTCCACTCTTCCTTTTGAACCACAGAGATCTCGCAAACGGAGGAGGAGGAGAGGGTCATCGGTGATTCCACAGGGTTTGAAAGCCATCCCCAAACGCCTCGCCCTGCCGGCGCCACCCAAGCGTCTCGCCCTGCCGGCGCCACCCAAGCGTCTCGCCCTGCCGGCGCCACCCAAGCTCCTTGCCGAGCCTGTGTCTGTTCACGTCACGTCTGTTCCTGTTCTGTGGTCACCCGAGGGTTCGTCTCCACCTTGGCCGCCAGATGGGTGGTCTCCGCCGTGGCCGCCTGAATGATCGTCTCCGCCCTGGCCGCCCGATGGACTATCTGCTCCACCCTGGCCGCCTGAAGGATCGTCTCCGCCCTGGCGCCCGATGGACTATCTGCTCCACCCTGGTGCCACCCAAGCGTCTCGCCCTGCCGGCGCCACCCAAGCGTCTCGCCCTGCCGGCGCCACCCAAGCGTCTCGCCCTGCCGGCGCCACCCAAGCTCCTTGCCGAGCCTGTGTCTGTTCACGTCACGTCTGTTCCTGTTCTGTGGTCACCCGAGGGTTCGTCTCCACCTTGGCCGCCAGATGGGTGGTCTCCGCCGTGGCCGCCTGAATGATCGTCTCCGCCCTGGCCGCCCGAGGGACTATCTGCTCCACCCTGGCCGCCTGAAGGATCGTCTCCGCCCTGGCCGCCCGATTGACTATCTGCTCCACCCTGGTCGCCCGAATAGTCGTCTCCGCCATGGCCGCCCGAATGGGCTTCACTGGCATGGCTGTCCGAACGGGCTTCACCGCCCTGGCCACCCGATGGACTGTCTGAGCCACCCTGGTCTTCAGCCAGGAATCCGAACCTCCTCCCCCCCCCTGGCTCAACCCTCCCTGGCTCCCATCCCTCTCTCCCCTCTCTGTGTATGTGTTCTGATCTGCTTGTCTTGCACGTTTGATGTTCTTGTCTTGTTTTTGGTGTCCCTCCTTGGGAACGTCAGGTGGCGTTCCTTTGAGGGGGGGGGTAGTGTCACAGTTCTGTCACCCTTGTCTGGGTTTTCTCTTGGTTTTGTGACAGAGCTGTGACACTCCCAGTTTGTCAAGTGTTTGTGTTAGTCTGGTCTGTTGTGAGCACATGGCTGTCATGTTATTTCCTTGTGCCATGTGCTCTCCTGTCAATTGTCAAACCCTGCCCATCTTGTTATCTCGTTATTGTTTAATGTCCCTCACCTGCCTGCCTCGTTACCTTCCTTTGTTTGTTCCCTATTTAGTCTCCTTTGTGTTTGCAGTCCTGTGCCGGTACGTTGTCTATGTTCCCTCGTGTTCTTCTTGATGCCTGCCTGAGTTATCTTCTGTTTTCCCCCACGGGGTTGTTTTGTTTGTAAGTTTGTTTTGTTTATTTAATAAATTCCTTTAACGCACATGAATCCTCGCTTCCTGTTTTACCCATGTCGTGACAGTTTTATTGATAACCTATATCTTATCATATGCGATTTGGCTATTGATATTACAGAAGTCCTGTGGTAAAATTACATTAACTTACTCCATCTACCCTTGTAAAGTTAATCCGAATAGGGCTTTAGTCTCGACATTTTCCCCTCCCACATCATACAATAAAAAATGTATCAGGCTTAATGTCCGAATTGAATTTTTAGAAATTACTGATGCAAACACGTTGAAAAGCTTCTTCTCACTTTTTATTACAGGTGGCTGCGTTCAGGGGATTCGGTGGCTGCGTTCTGTGTGTGTGAGAGAGAGAGAGTGTGTGTCTGTTCGTGTTTGTTTGTGTGTCTGTTCGTGTGTATGTGTGTCACAAATCATAAATTGTTTCTTCAACTTATTAAAATATCTTACTTTACTGCAACTATCTGTTTCTGCTTCTTTATTATATTTATATTGTGTGATTTATAAAATACATTATATCCTTCATCACACATGTTGTGTCTGGTCACTTTATATCTTATAGCAGAGTATTATATTACTGTTAAGCCTACTATGGATATTAAAATACGCCGAACCATGTGTCCTGTATCATAGCTACATGAATGACCTTTGCAGCAAAAAAAACCGCGTGAAAATCAGTTCAGTATTCAGTGAGATATGATTAATTTAATGCGCTGACAGCTCATTTCACCTGCCATTCAGATTACACTGAGCGGAGCGGATGAATGGTTTAAGATGGCGGCTCCAATTCTCGTCCGTGCCAATAGGTAGTAGCGGTCGAAAGGGCGTCTACCTATATGATGTCTATGTTTATGGATGAATAGTCTCAGCCTCAGACGTCACGCCCACGGAACGTTGGCTAAACGTCTGATGCATATGGTACACTTAACTGGAAACACAGGAATGTCGAAGTCGTCATCTGATTGGTTGAATTTTATCGGATTTCCGGGGGGCGCGAGTGCCGCGTTTATTTTCGGTCCGCCGGGAAACAAAGCGCAGACGTGTGATTGCGGAAGAAAAACTGTTGTGTTTACATGAGTGACAATGAGCATTTATCAAGATCAGCTAAACGTAGTAAACGTAGTAATCAGTAAACGTAATCAGCAATGACTTACTGCTTGTTTTCTTCTCCTTTGATTTTCTATTCTGACTGACTTGTTGCACACTGGTCTGTTGTTGTGGGGACATTTCCACGCCCCGAAACGTGACGCTGAACGAAACGAACTGTAATTCTTGGTTGAGGAGATTCCCCCCCCTTCTATGTAAAGCGCTTTGAGTGTCCAGAAAAGCGCTATATAAATGTAATGAATTATTATTAATTATTAATTGGTTGTTTGACATGTCGGTCAAACGGCCTTATGGGCGGGCCTTGGCCAAAGAAAGCTGCTATGAATTCCAGACCTTCAGCCGTCAGTCTGAAGGTCTGGCTACGCGAGACTAATGGATGAATGATTCTCTCACCCGTTGCTCTATAGTTTTCATCGTCAACAGCCGCGTGCGCCCCCTGCTGGCGAGGAGACTAACAGCTTTGGAGATTATCAATCGGCAATCCACTGATATTCCTGCCGTTCCCGGATGTCAAATGTTGAATTTTCTGTTGAATTTGAGTCACTGAATTTGTGGAAGCGAAATAAAATGGATTGAAAATTAGCTGTCGAATATTATAGTTTATATTTTCAAACAGAATGAATATTTTGGAAGTTAAATCTGAAAGTTAAATATGGATCATTGAATTTTTCTAATAAAAATGTATGTGAAATGTTTTGAATTGAAATATTCACAGATGAAATATACAACTGTGTTGAATTTCAGCCCATAAAAATGCAAGACCTAAAAATACAATGCATTAAAATTAGTGCTGGGCAACGATTAATCGTGAATAATCGCATCCAAAATAAAAGTTTGTGTTTACATAATATATGTGTGTGTACTGTGTATAATTATTTTTTATATATATATGTATATATAAAAAAGGCTTTAAAGCCTTGCCGGTTAAGCATTTCATTCGCGTGCTGTTCTGACATGCGTTTTTTCTGTGCGCGTAGCCTATACACACTGAGCGTGCACACACTAAACACCTGTCAAACAGCGCCCGATTACTGGACTGCGTCTGCGAATGCGTCTGATTTTGCAAATACTGTCAAATACACACAGGGTTTACATAAACACAGTTGGTTATGTCTGAAGTGAAAGTAATCAGTAGCTTCTGTCACTTTATTAGAAGCGGGACAGCAGACTGTAGTATACATCATGGATAGTTAAAGGGATAGTTCACCCAAACATGATATACTCACTCTCCATGTATCAATTTCTTTCTTCTGCTGAACACAAAATAGGATATTTTGAAGAATGTGTGTAACCCAACTGTTGCAGGTCCCCACTGACTTCCATATAGAAAAAATGGGCCCCCAAATAAAGCTCTGCTTAGGGCCCATATAGGCTTGAGCCGGCCCTGTTGGAGACAATTGACCCTTCGCAAAGACCCGCCCTCCTTAGTTACTGTCGCTATGTTCCGACAAGCTATGCTGCTCTCATGCTCTCACCATGTTCTCACGCAGTGAAAAATACATCGCGGAGCAGAGAGGAGACTGACAACACGCAGACAGACAGGACAGACCAGGTTACTTTTCGGTTACTTTTGATATTAAACATATTAAACAAAGTCTCAGCTTTCAAATGTGGTCATTTTTTGAAAGAAATTTAAACAATAAATACCGTTTTGGGGCTCTTTAATGTGCCATGACAGATCGCTGTAGAGCATCCGTTAAAGCTGCTCGTGATCCGATCATCTCTTCCTTCTAGTTCATTTATAGCATCAAATAAACATGAACGAACATAAGAAGTAATGTTGTTTTAACCGCGGAAAGGCGTCAGTATATTCATTTTACCAAGTTCAAATCCTCCTAACTCTACTGGCTGCTTTTTCGGACAAAATGGCGGATGGCGAAGTATGATTGATTAGAACACCTGTCAATCAAGCTCCACGCGAAGGGTCAATTGCTGTAAATATTCTGTGTTGTAAGTGAAAGCTAATTAATGAAATAAAATGACATTTATCAGCTGTGACCATTTTCTTGGTCATCTGTGTTAAATAACTAGTATAGTTGTTTGTTAACCGGTGACCTTCACGTCTGGTGTGTGTGTGTGTGTGTGTGTGTGTGTGTGTGTGTGTGTGTGTGTGTGTGTGTGTGTGTGTGTGTGTGTGTGTGTGTGTGTGTGTGTGTGTGTGTGTGTGTGTGTGTGTGTGTGTGTCTGTGTCTGTGTGTGTGTGTGTGTGGCCGCAGCACTGCAATGGCTGTGGCCAGCGGGCCGCTCTGGACAGGCCCGTGGTGTATGCGGACCGGGCCGGCTACACCCGCCTCTGGCACCCCACCTGCTTCATGTGCTGCGAGTGTGGAGAGGCGCTGGTGGACCTCATCTACTTCTGGAAGGAAGGAGCCCTGATGTGTGGACGCCATTACTGCCAGAGCATCAGGCCTCGCTGCCGGGGCTGCATGAGGTCAAACAAACACTCATCTAAACAAATGCAATGAATGAAAATAAGGAAAACTGAACATGATATACTCTTAGCTTGAGATGTGTATGTGAAATAAGCATCTATAAATTCTCTCTCTGTCTCTTTCTTCTGCAGCTGATCTTCTCAGAAATGTTCCTTCGCGAGGCCAATGGCCATGTGTGGCATAAGGAGCACTTGTGCTGTTGGCTGTGTGGACAGAGTATCACAGTTCAGTGCGGCTGTGACAAGCGGACATCAAATAGTTCACAAAACTATGACCATATCATATCACCCTGGCATATAGGCAATGAACACTTACATCCAACAAGAAAAATCATCATTGATCATCTAAATCTTCGATATCAGCAAAATATTATTTTATTCAAAGTCTAGAACTAGAAGGGGTCATGAACTGAGAAATCAAATCTTTTGACATATAATTGTGCTATAACAACATACTGTTTCACAATTCAAATCTTCCACATTGGTCCAAAAACAGCTTTTCTTGAAAACAAGCTGGCACTTCAAGCTATTATTACATAATGAACACACAGATCAAGCCCTACTTTGTCGTCATCTCCTCTTTGACCAACCCAACTGTGGGTTATATAGACAGAAAGAACAACAGGATCACTGGACTAAAGATAACATTACTGTACCTTCCAAAGATTTTACTGTTAGGAAGCTGGCTGTTTATTAATGTCTCAGTCGAGCGTTAGCATCAGTTAGAGCTTTGTTTCTTCAGATTCTGTGGTAAATGAGTTTAACACAGGCTGTGTGGACAGACTTTATGGAAAGATTCGGACCCAACAGTAATGCGGCAACATGTAAGTTAATTATAATGGGGGATTTCTGATCTCAGACTCCCGTTTAGTCATTATGTCAGTAAACCACCAAGCCAGTGACAAACGCCAAAACTCCAGTTATAAATGCCTAATAAATCCCATTTATACAAAAGTGCAGAAACCGTGTTGAAATTTGTGAGATTGCATTTGTGCGCTCAACAGACTGTGATCGGCTACAATGCTCAACCTTTTGCAATGAAAGTAGAGGTGCGTAAGTGGACTGCGAAGTGGACTTCACAGGGTATTTCGATATCTTAAGTGAGATTCCAATCCGAAGGGAACGAAGGGCAGTTCGAAGGGCACTGCAAACGGCGTAGGGAATAATACGCAGGGCGCAAAACACCAGTTTTTTAGGAAATCAGACATGGGCTGCTGTAAAAGGTTGTCATATAAAAATGAAATCTATGATGTCTGAGGACCACAACCTGGGTGGACAACCCGGTCAACAAGCTGCTGGAAACTTTAATTAGGGTCAAAACAATGCTACCTCAAATTCTGCTTTAACTCCCCGGAATCACCCAAACATGCTAAAAAGGTTTAATTATATTCATGAATCCTAAGCCATATCTCCCTGATACTTTATGCTAGAAACAAACTGAGCACACCTTTCAAAAGAGTGGAAGATAAGCTTGCATCTGATGCATTGATTGTACGTGTAATTAGAATGTAAGAGTTAACAATTTCTCTTAATTCATTGGATGATTCCGGGGAGTTAACCCCTTAAAACCGCCGGCGAGACACCCCGATTTTGACACAAATTCATAATCAAATGACTAAGCAACCACTGAATGTAAAACACAAATTATGTATCATTTTAAAGCTTAGAATCCCAGCTTTTTAATGCATCTAATCACTTTGATCAACTCCTAACGAGTGCTGAGTAATTCCTCTAAAATGGAGTGTACCGCCAACAGGCGCCACCTAGCTGCAAAAAAATAATAATATTTTTCAAAAATATGACCTTGATCAACTTAAAATAGGTGTCATTTGAAAGCTTAGAGTCTGAAATGTACAATGAATGTAGCCAATTTGATAAACTCCTAAGTAGTGCTGAGTTATTTGCTGATAAATACCACAAAAAATCATAATTTATGAAGTACTTTTTTGTACTACATCCTGCAATATGTCAAATACATCATACAGCTCAGATAGTCATGTGTCATATGTCATTTGAAAGGTCTCAATGAGTAGAATACAACAAGCATAATTGTTCCAGGCTTTTTAACAAACTTGAGTGAGGTTTTGTACAAGAAGCCCCTCAAGGGACCCATATGTAAATCATATATGGATGCTTAATTTAAGACACATTTCCGCTCCTAACTTCATGAAACATGCTCAGATTGTGGAAAATGACACATCATTATTCACAGCAGATTCTTACGATCAAAATGTAACATAATCCATCACTCAGAACTAAAGATATTCCTCAAGGAGTTCTTAACACACACAAAAATACACAGACGCACAGCCAAAGCAAGGTAACTTAGACTTGGCATTTTTCACTTGTATCTTCGTGAAACATACATCGATCATGAAAAACGACACCATTATTTACAGCAGGAGCTCACGATTAAAAATATCCCAAACTCAATATATTCCATCAATCAGATCTAAAGATATTCCTCATGGCGTTCCTACACCAAAAAATACCACAGACGCACCTAGCCAAGTATATACTGGTGAAGAGCTTGCATTGGTTTTTCACTTATAACTTCATGAAACATGCACAGATCGTAGAATATTGCACAACATTATTTGAGCAGACTCTCACGATTAAAAAGAGCCCAAACTCAGCATAACCCATCACTCAGATCTTAAGATATTCCTAATGGAGTTGTAACACACGAAGCCCCACAGGCACACATAGAGCCTTGTATATAGATGCAGCACTGCTGTCGCGTGTTCACTCATAACTCAATGAAGCATGCATAAATCGTGGAAAATAGCACATCATTATATACAGCAGATTGTTAAGATTAAGACTCACCATAATCCATCACTCAAATCTACAGATATTCCTTATGGACTTCTAACACATGAAGTTGCACTATGCGCCACCAATGAAGTAGCAGTATCAGTGATGCTATGTTGTTTTGATGTAACATTTCAGCTCATAACTCCACGGATTGTGAAAAATTGAACATCTTTATTGACAGCAGATTCTTACGATTACAAAGAGCACAAACTCAACATAATCCATTGCGTTGATCGCGAGATATACCTCACGAAGTGATGCATACTTGGCTAAAAAACATGTCTCTCATCTTTCCGGGATGCAATGTGTTTTCCAATGTTCCCGGAGCCATCCGTGCTTTTTTCAAACGTGGAATAACACAAAATATGTATCATCTTAAAGCTTAGAATCTCAGCTTTGTAAAGATCTAACCACTTCGATCAACTCTGAATGAGAGCTGACTAGTCCCTCTAAAATGGAGTGTACCGCCCGCGGGGGCCACCTAGCTGAGAAAATATTCATTATCATGTTTTTCAAAAATATTGCCTTGATTAACACAAAATAGGTGTCATTTAAAAACCTTAGAGTCTGAACTTTACAGTGAATGTAGCCAATTTGAAAAACGCCTAAGTATTGCTGAGTTATTTGCTGATAAATATAATTTCTTTTTTTCATAATCTATAACATACTTTTTTGTACTATATACTGCAATGTGTCAAATACATCATACAGCTCATGAAACATTCACAGACCGTTGAAAATGGCACATAATTTTTTACAGCATATTATTACAATTAAAATGAGCTCAAAATTAACATAATCTATTGCCTTTGTGACAAGATATTCTCAATGGAGAGACCATTTTAAGAATTAAATTAAGGGGGCGTCAATAACTGAACAAAAAGGCTGTCTTGGTTCCAAATGCTGTAACTTTTGATTCCTTTATCCAATCACCAGAAAATTTTATCCAGATGCAGCTCACATGTAGAGGGAGGGACTTCACCAAAAATAATTTTCCTCCTACCTTATTTCCTTCCTGAGTTATTCCATGTAAAATAAGAAAGATATGCAAAATCATAATAAAAATTATATATATATATTTTGTCTTCTATAAGCAGTTTCTCGGCAGGAGAATGTCCAAATGTAATGTAATTTATATTTTCAAAAAATTTGAAAAGTGTTCTATCAAACGATACCTACCTTTTGGGTCTCCTTTGTTATAGTTTTGGAGTTATGAGTCTTTACTTTTATGTGTGTCACTCAGACAAAAGAACTCTTCAGGGCTTAATGGGGTTAAAGCAGAATTTGAGGTAGCATTGTTTTGACCCTAATTACAAGTTTACAGCACCTTGTTGACCGGGTTGTCCACCCAGGTTGTGGTCCTCAGATATCATAGATTTCATTTTTATATGACAACCTTTTACAGCAGCCCATGTCTGCTAAACCCCCATTGCCCCCTGGGTATAAGGGAACATCGATACATCACTTAACAGGAAGTGGAGAGCGAAAATCAACCAACTGTCATTGTGCACCGCGTCACCAGTCTGAACTAACCAGAGCAGAGCCGTTGGAAGAGATTTTAAATTTTAATTTCTAACGGCTCTTAGTTTACGTATGCATTGAGTATTCATTAATATTGTTATTATCATACAAACTAGAGTTTTTTATGAACGGTTTATTCATAGATTTCATGTGACGTCACACAGTGGAGCGGCCGCCATTTGTAGGACCGAATTGCAACATGCCGTCTATCTGCTGTGCTGTAAACTGTGATAATAGGGCATAACTGGGGCATTTAATACAACACTAAATCATAAATCAGATATACCTATACAACAGTGTTGTGCTTGTGCCTGAACGTGTTCAATTAACGATAGTTCATGAACTCGTTCATATTTTGGGCGAACGTGAACTGAACGTACTGAATTACTGCCTGATGAACGTTACTGTGAACGCACGCTCGCTCAGTTTAACTTCGTTCAATAGGGTGCCAGATTTCTATATAGCCTTCCAGGCGAAAACCCGGCTAAAAACACACTGTAAACAGGCCTTAATATGTAGCTAAAAAAACACCCAATCTGGCAACATCAGCCACAGCCACAAGACTGTGCGGTGTGCGCGAGTCACGAGAGTTTCTGCACCACTGATCCAGAGTCAACAAGCACTTTGATCACTTGATTTCAAAAACAACACATTTCAGCGTGCTAGATCACCTCTTATTTTACCTTTATTTATTTGTATTGGTACATCCGTGCCGCGAGATGTTTCAAAAGTGGTGGGGACAGGGAGAGGAATTGTGTAGATGTAAATGTCAGCAAACGTAAAATTTGGCAAGTTTTTACTAGACTTTAGTGGAGTCAGCAGTTCGTTTAACAGTAAATACGGATCTATACCTAAAGTATCTATTTTATTTAAATACCGTTGCTTTTCATCTGTGCTATTTAAGTGTGCAACATATTTCCGATCAACAGGGATAGATTATGCGATTTAACGCAAAGGTCCTAAAGATGGCGGCCACAACAAAAAAGTAGGGATGTCCCGATCAGGTTTTTTTTGCCCTCGAATCCGAGTCCGAGTCATTTGATTTTGAGTATCTGCCGATACCGAGTCCCGATCCGATACTTCTATATTACAATAAAAAAAAGAATAAAGAAGAGCGAAAAAACACATCCAGGATGTTCCTTATTTGTTATTTAATTCACCTTATTTTAACATTTAAAAACTCTGTTAACAAACAGAGCACTTCTGTGAGGTAGCTTGAACAATCAAGTAATAAATAGCATAAAATATTCACTTTTGGACTTTAGTGCAACAGTAAATATATTTTAAAAATTCTAATATAAAAACAAATAGCACCTCAACTTTAAAATACCCGGCAGGCATGTAAAAAAAATAAAAAAATAAGTGTATAAAAAAAAAAATATGAGAATATACATTAGGGGTATAACGGTTCCCAAAATACACGGTTCAGTTCGATACGATACAGTGGTGTCACAGTTCGGTACGTTTTCAATACAGTAAAAAGAAAGAAATGCCAGAGAAATTTCCTATTTGTTAAAAGAAAAAATATTTTTAAATAAGTTTGAGTTTTCCTACATCTTGAAACTTTCAGGTTTAAAAATGGGGGTAATCTTTGAAGGTTGAACAAATAATGTTTTGGTCATCACATTTAAATATATTTATATATATAATATTTAGATAATATTTGAGTTTTGAAGTGCTGGGAAAAGATGTGTGAAGTAGGGCCTACTTGAAAGCATTTCACTATTCCAGCCAAACTTTCATGGCTACAGTTAGTGTTACTATATTAAATCCATGGTGAATCTTGCTCATCTGTGGACTTAAAGCCTATAACTAGTTCATTCACGGCACAATGTTTCTCCTGGTTTCCACGTCAGCGCTATAGAGATATAATAGAGATCTACGGTTAATAACGGAGAAATTTCAATGCTTCTCATTAGATATCACAGCGATTTTATTACTTCAGTGGCGAATTCAAATGCTTTATTCACTAGTAACAGTGTCGCTTGATCAAGATCGGCTCGCGCTGCGCTGATGTTGATGGTCCGAACTGATAAACGGTCTGTAGCCTACAAGCACAATATAATGAGTAGCGCAGTTTCGTTCCGCTTTCATTACGTTCGTCATTTGATGTTGCGCAACGTTGTGGTGTTCACGCCAGCGCGGATTTTGTCGGCAGGAAAAAAGTTCCAAGGACCTGTTTGGTTTGTATGCGTACCGGTATACATCGTTACACCCCTAATATACATATATAATCCGAGTCCTGATCGGGAGGTGACGTCCGATTCCGATCGAGTCTGAAACCACGTGATCGGGCCCGATTTCCGATCACTTGATCGGATCGGGACATCCCTACAAAAAAGTCACGTGACTGAAACCCATGTATAGAGGGTATGCGCATGACGTCACCGTCGGCCGGAGTGAATTCGGTCACGCCCACTAAGTGGCAAAAAGACTGAGCGGCAGCATTTGTTTTCAGCGTGAATGCCGTGAAAAACACACAAAACACATCTAAAACGGGAAAGAGCTTCGCGATTGACTGTAGGCTACAACTAGATTTGACCAGAAAGCTGAGATACTGTATATTTTTACAGACTGCAAAAAGCTACAGAACAGACTATATTCTGCATAATTGGATGTTTTTAAATAAACACTGACAAAAAATATACAAGTTTTAGGGCTGGACAATATGATGATATACAGTATAACATTAATGTAAGTGATCAGTCGGATTTAGACCTATCTATATTGTTTATATATATACTAATAGACCTGAATAGACCTGAACAATAGACGGGCACATATAAATGTCAGGAAACACGATTCCTGGCTGCATGTCAATATCCATGGATCACTGGATCTTTGATAAGTTGTAAGGAACACTATATCGAGTCCAACTTTTAGTTTAAACTTTAAACTGATAATAGTTTGTTTTACTCGCGTTTTCGCAGTTTCCCCTATTAACTCCAGCCACGCAGCAGCTGTTTTGCCACTCAGTCCGGCTGAGAGAGGCGTGAAAGTGACGTTAATGCATTCCCTCTATTATATGATTTTAAATTAGAAAGGAAAGTAAATTACAAAATTTAATTCAGTTATATCATAATCTGCGCGACCCTGTTGTTGCCTTTCCTTGATGACGTTGCAGGGCATTCCAAATGAGTGATTATTGTCAGCGAAGTCCACTTCAACTGATGTAGGCCTACCGTGTTCAGGGAGTAGGGAGCAGTGAACACGGCGTAGGGACCCTGTCAAATGGAACGCACCTCATATCTAAATATAATGCTATAATCAACACTTTTCAGTTATTAGTTATTTCAGCAGCTGTAAAAGTAAAAACATAGTTAAAGTTTTCAAAAGAGTTCCACGTGTATAATGCTTATTATATATGCAAATATTTTATCCAATCAAATTGAAGGCTTAAGAGACACCCATTTAAATAAGAGGGCTAAAATTAGGCCTTTTATTTTTAAAAAATGACTTAATTATAACGTAGTTGATGTGAAAATCCTACTAACATCATAAGTGCACATCAGGAAAATAAAATAAAATAATAAAAATGCAGTTCATGACCCCTTTAATCTACAAACTGATGTAGATACATTAATAACTGACAAAGATTTTTTGGCTGAATGACAAAGAACTAGTTTGCCAAAATATCTTTATAATTTCAATCTCGACGGCTAGCATTTGGCTATTTTTTCTACAAAGATATTGTGACCAGAAAAGCAGAGTTTGAAGGGATGCTTAGTCACTGATGTCAACCAGTACAAATCCCTAAACGCATCTGCTTATTTTGATATCCAAACTATGCATATTGATATGGTTACTTGCATTTTATTATTTGCATTTAGTATTAATACGATTAGTATAATGGCGTTTCAGTGCTAAAAACAAATCGAAGATTGTGACAATAGTCACGATTTTAGGAGATGATCTCATATTAGGCCTTTTACGAGAATAAATATTAATGTTTTGAGATTTGCTCAATGTTTCAAGATTTGCTCAATGTTTCAAGATAAATTTGAAAGTAAATAAAAGGTGAAGTGCTGTCATTTGATGCTTTATTCACTTTATTATTTAAAAGGAATACAAAGATTAGAGATTTTCAAACTGAACTCCTAGATGGGTCTCATCAGTCTCAAGGCCCCATCCACACTACTGCGTTTTACTTTAGAAACGGAGAATTAAAACGAATACGCTCTCCGTCCACACCAGTGTTTTACTGCGTATTAGAATTGATCTCCGTCCACATTAAAATGACTGAAAAAGCAGATCATACGACCATTCACCTACACTGGGCATGCGTGTGCTGGTGTAAACAGAAACAGATTGATTATTCCACAGATTTGACGAAGAAGAAAGTAGCTAAGTTACCTCTGCAAAGATTAGCAATGTCAAAGACCAGAGATTTCTTTTCATGGACCGATGACGAGGTGGAACTTCTACTTAAAGGGGGGGTGAAATGCTGTTTCATGCATAGTGAGTTTTTTACACTGTTAAAGAGTTGGATTCCCATGCTAAACATGGACAAAGTTTCAAAAATGAAGTTGTAAGTTTGATGTAGTAATTCTGTTCCAAAAACACTCCTTCCGGTTTGTCACAAGTTTCGGAAAGTTTTTTTCGAATACGGGCCTACGTGACGTCAGAGTGGGCGGAATTTCCTTATACGGGTCTTAGGGCACTTCTCCCGGAAGTGCGCGCGTGCATCTGTAGCCTAGAGCGTGCGAGAGTGACGGTAGAGATCCACTTGTCCGACACGACAGTCGCGTGGTGTCGCAGCGCCTCCCCACATTTGTACTTTGATGGGCGTTCCTCAAGTTTACTGCTCTAAGCGTGGTTTTGAGCCAGCGGCCAGTCTAGAACAGAGGACCTGCGAGAGACTTCCCCCCGTCTCCATATGCTCTACTTCTATTGGATAGTCGCGTTGCGTTTGGCGGATTCATTTGCATAAAGCTGGGCATCGGCCAGCTTTTGGACGCGCGACAATTTTCCAAATGAAGCGCCGCCTTCCCGGAATGCTTTGCGGGCGCGTTAAAGTTGCGTGACGTCACCCATAGGAATAAAGCGAAGCGCGGCACGACAGAAGTGTCGCGCGGACAAGTGGATCTCTACCGTGAGAGTCCTATGCCATCAGAGCGCTGGGCTCGGCTGCGCTGCAATAAAAAAAAGGCACAAAAAAAGTGTGTTTTTGGTTGCCAGGGCAAGACAACACTGCACAAATTTCCAAAGAACCCAGCGTTAAGGGACCTGTGGATGGATTTTGTTTTTCCAGAGCAGCAACGGAGTTGTCCAAGTGTTCTTGTTTGTTTCCTTCATTTCGATGGTTATAGTTAACGTTATAGGCTCAGTTCGACATTTGTTTAGCTGGCCACTGTAGGTGTCAGTTTGTTTATTGTAAAAATAATTCATGTCCTCATAAACCACGAGTCTGTCTGTTTACAAGTTACAACACACGCACAGGCCTGATAGCGCTCCGGCGCCATGCCGGATTTCCGGCGTACAGACGTGTCTGCGAAAAAAAAACAAAAAATCAGGTTCGCGTAATCTGATCTGACCTGCCAACCTGTACGCATTTTGCGTAGCGGATACGTTTTTTGACCTCAAAGTACGCTGGTACGATTTGTCACTTGTCACTCTAAACTACGCAAAAATCTGGTGACGCTTCTGTGCAGGCGCAGTCCTCAAATCAAGCAAAAGAAGCGGAGTTCGACCAATCATAGCGCTGGTGTTCATTCCCCAAATAGCAAGCGGGGATGATTGACAGATGCGTAAGGCCTATCATTAAAAAGAGACTGAAAATCGACACCATCGATCCCGCTTCGACTCCCGCTCGCGCCGCCTGGCTGAGTTCATAAGCGAGGACAGTAGTCACGGTTCTTCTGACTCCTGAAGGTAAACGGGCTGGGGTGGATATGGAAAGTTGAAATATTGTTTTTAGTTAACTTAATCTGGATTCGATTATCACACGGGAGTGATCGCATGGAATATTTTAAAGTACTCCGTCATTCATGGTCACTCAGATAAGAGGAAAACATCATTCAGACATGCAAATTATAAAATGCTTAAGATGCTTGATGAACAATAAATCTAAATAAAATTAAAATCGCTTTGTCTTAGTGATTATGAAAGTTCTGTGATTTGTGGATAGGCTACTGTACTGATAAGCGCGAGTTTGGAGAAACTGGCGTTTATTTATTTATTCATTCAGTCAGTGTTGAGAAACGTAGTGTGCATGTGTTACGTTATTGTGTTAATAATAAGTAAAGTACCTAATTATGTTACATAATTATTTTGTATGAAAACTAGCGCATTAGTTAGGCCTACTTATATGGATTAAAAAGTGTATCAGTGCAACGCGAGCTCTCTATCACAAACACTGACGCGCGCACAGAGAGAGAAGTTTATTGTAAATTGACTTTGGCTAAGTTTAAATTTTGTTCTTTGTTGTGTTTTTTTCTGTCAAAATGTCATCCATCCGTGTTTTTAAAATTCGTTAAATGACGGACATTGTACTATTAACACAGCCCCATATTTCGGATTCATCTTTTTAGAATAAGTGATTCGTTTTGCTATTATTGGTCATGTGACAGGACTCCTGTCTAATCATTGTCAACTTTTTTCTATAAATATGTTTCTATTGGCTAACGTTTATTCAGCTAATGCGTGTCCTGTTTATAATGTGCAATGTTCAAATGCAAAGACAGCACATCACAAAGTCCTTTTTTTGTGTGATTTAGTATAATATTTGGATATTGGAATAATAAATTAAGTAGCACTATTTTAAGTCAATGGTTGGGCTACTAATTAATTCTTAGTTTACTTTGGAGTATTATAATTGCCACCTACTGACCTTTCTTGGTATGGCTGTAGTATGTCTCAGTATGCTATACAAGCAATAAGTATGCAGGTAAGTGACTAGTTAAAGGGGTCATATAATGCCATTTTTGTACAAGTTAATGTAACGGGGACAACGAACGTAATATTCTATGTATATGTTACTCTACAGAGATTAAATTCAGCCTAGGTTCGGCTCTGGGAGGATTTAAAAGCAAAAGGTGGACCAAATCAAATTTAAGTAATTAACAGCCGGCAATTTTATTTACAATAATTCACATTCAGTATTTAAACAATATTCTCACAGTTTGACTCTTTTTTCTGGTCTTCACTCAACTCTATGAACCAACAACAAAATGATTCATATCAAACCAGAAGTTGAATGTAAATACCAAAAATGAAATAAAATGAAACAAAATAAAACAGTCTCAATTTCTTCTGGATCCTTTGTAGTAAGTGCTCAAATGTCCAAAAAAAACTCAAATGTCCAAGTGTTAAGCTCCAATGGTCATGTGTGTGTAAAGAGCTTCAATGTTTTTGTTTTGTAAAGGCCTTTTGTGTTGCTACCCGGGTAGTATGTATGTGCTTAGCTCTCTCATGTGCATCCGTGATGGACCACGACGATTCTTTGAGTGGCAGGATCAGGGTCTGGCTCGCCGTTCAAATGGTAGATCACTCAAATTGAATCAGCATTAAAAAAAAAACAATCTGCATAAAACAATGCAGTCACATTAAACATTTTTCTCAATATAAACAATTATTACACCGACATTTTCTATTAGCTGCACAAAATGTCCGTTATTAACGTTACCAGTGTTAATTCAACACGTGACAATATAAGTGCAAATAAACAGCTTAAACACATAAAAGTATTTCAATATGCAATATATCTCTCTTATTTGAATATTTCGTTAGTTGTACAACATTTCTTTTATCATTTGCTGCATTTATAACACTTGTAGAAAATAAAATAATTTAACTAAACAGTTAAACTAGCATTATACACGGACAGATTTGACTATGTATTAATTTGACCATATAAACGTACAAAAAATACATTCTAAACATAATATATAACTCTGATTGGCTTTAAGACACATATAAAGAAAAAGGAATATCAATTTGAAAGTTAAAGTAATGCATAAGCAAAACTCACCAGAGTTCGTGTAAAAGAAAAACCAGTAATCAAAAGCTTTGACAGGTTGATTTCCTCAGCAACTGGATAAATAAACAACCTCGATGACTAATATTACTCTTTATAAAAGAATATGCACATTGCACCGAAGAACAAGTGAAAGTTAGATCGTCTTTTGCAGCTACACGCTAACCTCGTGCGTACATAGTCAGCAGGCTTCTTCATCTGATTTTCAACATACGCTGACTCTCAACATACCACAGCGTTAATCGCCCTCTAGAGGTTAAGGATAGTACTGCACCTAAAATACAGAAACTCCTTTCATGGTATATAAATCAACCATAGTTACAGATAAACATACTTTCACTCTGAATGTTAAATTCGAAAGGGTTACATCCTCCCCTCCTAAACTTGCATGCGTCTCTGCATGTAGTGTACCTATAAAATAATTGATCTATCTGGGGCAAGTATCCTAACTTCAGGGAAAGTATCTGGCTCAAGGGCTTGTGTAAAAGCTTTGTTTAACCCACTCAACAGGGATTGCATGACTAACACTAAGGGATTACCTAATTAAGGGTAAGTTAGCCTATCAGGTGGCTCCCTGACTCTGGTAGAACGTCTGGACTCCGACTCTGGTATTTCCTCCACAGGGGTATTTCCGTTTCTTTCAACATTCTCCTCAATCAGTATTTCACTGTCGTTGTCCTCTTTCCTCATTCCATCTCCTTTTCCCTCAACAGGTTCCGTTCTATACCTGATCAACTCCTCAGTACAGTCATCCTCATTGACATCAACGGCCTCGGAATCCAGTTCCTTTACAGGTGAGTTTCCCACATTCTCTTCCAGGGTATCCTCAGGTAAGTTTGTTTCTTCCTTTTCAGCTAAAGCTGCTTCTTCCTCTACGTTTTCCTCATCAAATTGCACATGCTCAAGTTCAATATCCTGACTTTCCACATCCACAGAAGGTTCAAATGATTGTGCATTTGGATTCAGTGTTGTTGTACAGGAACTTCCTTCCATTCCTCGTATGTAGAGTACTTCCTTGACAATTGTTAGGGTAGGATGTGTCTCATCATGCATTATTTGAGGAAAGTAGAAATCTGGTTCTTCATCACTATCATACACTTGTTCACCGTCATCCTCTGGAACTGTTGGTGATTCCCTAGAACAAGTCGCTTTTTCCTTTCCCTCCATCCCGTTGTCTTCATCACTGCAATTGGTTGAGATTAAAAAGCCACAGGGCAAGAGTAAATCTCGATGGAGGGTTCTTTCAGGTCCGTCAGTCGTTAGAGGCTTTACAACATAAACTGGAGATTCAGTTATTTGCTTGACTACTTGGTAGATGGTCTTGCTCCATCGGTCAGCTATCTTGTGCTTGCCTCTTATACCTACATTCTTGACAAGAACACGGTCTCCAGCTTGTAAAGTGGATTCTCTCACTTTCAGATCATATCGTTGCTTGTTCCGAAGAGCTGTCTTCTTACTGTATTCAACAGCAATCTTGTAGCTTTCTTGCAGACTCTCTTGAAGCTTTTTGACATACTCGGCATGACTAATTCTCTTTTCTCCTTCAGGCTTGATACCAAAGGCTACATCTATGGGAAGGCTGGGCTGTCTCCCAAACATTAGCTGATAAGGAGAAAATCTGGTAGTGTCATTTTTCGTACAGTTATAAGCATGTACCAGAGGCTGTACAAACTCACGCCATTTGGTCTTGTCTTCTTCTTGAAGAGTTCCGAGCATCTGGAGAAGAATTCGGTTAAACCGCTCCACGGGATTTCCACGTGGGTGGTAAGGAGTAGTCCTAGTCTCCTTTATACCCAGTAGTTGACAAAGGTCTTTGATCACAGCAGATTCGAAATCTCGACCTTGGTCGCTATGCAGGCGTTCTGGTATTCCATAATGGACGAAAAAGTTACTCCAAAGTGCTTTAGCAACTGTCTTTGCTTTCTGATCAGATGTTGGAATTGCCACAGCATATTTGGTGAAATGATCAGTAATGACTAGAATGTTCTTCGTACCTTTACCATCAGGTTCAAGAGAAAGGTAGTCCATGCAGACTAGTTCTAAAGGTCGGCTTGTATCGATGTTAACAAGAGGAAATGCTCTTTCCGCTTTTGCCTTTCTTCTGACACACCTGTCACAGGTACTGACTTTGATTTCGACATCCAATGACATCCTTGGCCAATAGAACCGTGTACGGACTAAATCCAAAGTCCGCTCCACTCCCATATGACCTACTGAGTCATGCAAAGCTTCTAAGACAACTTCCTTGTACTTCTGTGGTAGAACTAGCTGATAGAAGGGCTCTCCTCTATTCATACGCTTCCTGTAGAGGACTCCATCGAGAACTACAAGTTGGTGAATTAGTCGAAGCATGAGTTGGACTTCTCGGTTTTCTTGCTGCCTGACACGGTAAGAGAGACGTTTACCAGTGTTCAAGAGGTGAGTTATTCTGCTAATGACAGGATCATTTGCTTGCTCTGCAGCCCAATCCTGTTGCGACATCCTGGGAAGGGTACTGGAACCATGAAGAAATTCAGCTTGGGAGAATTCAACTGGAATGGCATTAGCGTCAATGGCAAGACATTCCAGGGCAACAGGTAAATTGGCATCTTTGTCAGCCGCATTGCGTCCATACAGTTGATGCTTTTGACAAACAGCTCCCACTGCTTCCTTAGGAAAGGAAACTCCATTTTCCTCGTTCAGAAACCGGGAGATGAACTGACTGATGCGGTCATCCTCGACTTGGGCACTGTTATCGTGATTTACTCGCTCATGTGGTCGCCTGGAAAGACCGTCAGCATCTTGGTTTTTCTTTCCAGCTCTGTACTTAATGCTGAAATTGAAAGTAGACAGAGCTGCAAGCCATCAATGTCCTGCAGCGTCAAGCTTGGCGGACGTCAATATATATGTGAGAGGGTTATTATCGGTCATGATTGTAAACTCGGCTCCATACAGATAGTCGTAAAACTTGTCCGTCACTGCCCACTTTAAGGCTAAGAATTCCAGCTTGTGGGTGGGATAGCGCTTTTCACAGTTGGACAACCCTCTGCTGGCAAATGAAATTACCCTCAAGTGACCATCTTGTTCCTGGTACAAGGCAGCGCCAAGACCGTGGAGACTAGCATCTGTATGTATGCTCTACTGTACGGCAGTTTTGGGTTTGCAAATCCCAACACTGGGGCTGTAGTGAGATTCTGAATTAGTGTCTGGAATGCAGTGTCACACTCAGGCGTCCATCTACCACCAAAAGGTTTCTTGAAATCAGAATTGGAGGCAGGCTTAAAACCCTTTGCATTCCTTCGAGGTGGACAATAGCCAACTGTTAGTGCATTTAATGGTTTGGCAATTTTGGAGTAGTCTCTGACAAACCTCCGATAATACCCAGTGAACCCCAGAAAGGACTTTAGCTCACTGATATTTGTCGGCTTTGGCCAGGTGGTGAGTGCAGAGATTTTCTCAGGGTCTGTTTCTACGGCTTTTTCCGAAACAATGTGTCCCAGATATTTCACAGATTTCATGAAAAAGTGGCATTTACTTGGAGATAGTTTTAGACCAAACTCTTTCAGCTGGTTCAGGACTTTCATGAGGTGTTCTTCGTGTTCCTCCAGGCTGTTTGAGAAAACGATGAGATCGTCGAGAAAGACAAGGACTTCTTTGAGATGCAAGGTGCCCATACACTTTTCCATGACACGCTGAAATGTACTAGGTGCATTAGTCACTCCCTGCGGCATTCTATTAAATTCCCAGAAGCCCATAGGTGTTACGAATGCCGTCTTGTACTTATCCTCCTCTTCAACCTCCACCTGATAGTAACCTGACTTAAGATCCATGACAGAAAACCATTTGGATCCTGTCAATGCAGAAAACGTTTCCTCAATGTTAGGCAATGCGTATGCATCTTTGATCGTCTGATTATTTAGTTTTCTGTAGTCTATGCATAGGCGGATAGCACCATTCTTCTTCTTCACAATGACTATTGGCGAAGCGAAGGGGCTTTCCGACTCACAAATTATGTTTGCGTCTTTAAGCTCCTGGAGATGAAGCCTAACAGCTTCATAATCGGAGGGATGGATGGGCCTCACTCTCTGTTTAAAAGGAGTTGGATCTGAAAGCCGAATTCTGTGCTTGACAGCTGAAGTGTGCCCATAGTCGAGGTCACCCGTTGCAAATACTTCAGGAATGGAGTTGAGCTTTGCTGTAATTCTATCTTTCCACTCTTCAGAGAGAGAGGGGTCTGCAAAGTCGAATGTGATCTTACTTTGAGGATCGATGGAACATACTGCATTGCAGCTGACTTTAGAAGTGGAAGACGCAACATTTGGCTTTTTCTCTTTAGCTGAGGTATTCCTTAGTGAGGACAGAGCTGATGGAGCATAGAGCTCAGCTAAACAACAGTTAGCTGGAAGTGTAATTTCGTGTGCAGTTTCATTCTGTATGATAATGGGGACTTTAAATGAGGTACGCCTGGGACTGGTCAGGACATAACTACACAAAAGCAGACCACCAGGGAGGCTGGCATGAGTGGATGGCTCTACAACAAGAGGAGTATCAGCAACCGTTACCACATTCCTAGCATACCCATCTAGGGCCATCTTTCGACCCGCTGGAATGGCGACGCATTTCTGACCCTGTAGTTTGACTTGGCCCACTTTACCATCGCTTTGTCCCAGGATGTATCTGCGCAACAGAGTTTTCAAAAGAGGTGCATGTTGGAATTTGTCCTTGGGAGCAGCATAACTGCTGTCGTTTGTAACACAAGATTTAAACAATATGTCAAGGGTGTTGGTGCCAACCAGAACTGGGACCTCGGCATTGAATTTGTAGTCGGTATGACAAGTGCAAGGGTGGAAACAGTTTCAGCTTTTCCAGCAATTTTCTCTGGGAAATGTATGCTAACTTCAGTATAGCCCAAGTATGGTACAGTCTGCCCCCCAGCTCCTTCAACTTCAATAAGATCATCAAGAGAGAGGATTGGAGAGGATGACAGATGTGTGTCATAAAAGGACTTGGACACAGTGGTTACTTGTGACCCTGAATCAAGAAGAGAGTTGCAAACTTGTCCCTCAATGATGATTTCGGCTGTGCATTTAGGACCAATTATGCCAGAGATTAACTCACTTTCATGAGAAGGAAGACTTGAGTGCGCTTGACATCTTTGCTTCTCTTTGGTTCAATTTGTTGGAACAATCTTTGCTGCTATGGGCCCCAGTATGTCCCGTTACTGAAACCCCGTCCAGTTTAACGGCACTCCTTTTTCACTTTCCATTCATCTTGTTTCACTTTGAGCTCTTTGTACTTTCGGTCCACAAGCGCTTTATTGATGGAACCTTCACATGTCCTAGCTATGTGGCCATCTTCACCACATCTGAAACAAAACCAGGGTTTTGGTGTTTTAGCTGTTACCTGTTGAGCTTGCATCTCCACTTTAGGTGTCACCGTGTTTTGGTATTCTGTCAATTTGGACTCATGTTTCTTCTTTTTCTCAGATTTGGAGGATCTAAGCTGCATCTGGAGATCAGCCACCTGTTTTCTCAAAGCCTCGGTTTCTGAAATGTAGGTCTGCAACACACTTGAGTCACTGTAAGGAGACATGTCAACAACAGCTTGTTTGTGAATGGCAGCTTTGTGCTTTGAACTGCCTAATGTCGTTGCATTCTGTCCAGTTTTGCTGCACGTCTGTCTTCCTCAGTTCTGAGCAGCAACAAAAGCTCTGCAAAGTCAGGTGGTGTCTTGGCTTTGGCTTCCAGCTGAAGGGTAAGTATTAATGAATGATCCCAGCAGCCACGCTGAAATTGTTTCAGCAACTGACGATCTGCAGATGACTGCTTTACACCATTTCTCCTAACCGCAGTACTAAGCAGTGTTTGTAATCTTTGTAAGTAATCAGATGCTTTCTCACCAGGATCTTGGTTGGTGTTCAGGAAACGGGCGAAGATTTCATCACCATCTTCAACTAAGCCATATGCAGAGTCTAGAAGCTTCACATAGTCTCTAGGAGGAGCTGTCGAACCAAGCTGCTTAACCACATCTGAAGCTGGTGGCAAGAGGCTTTCTAAGATTTTCCTTCGCTGGATATCTAATGGAAGAGAATCCTGCAACAGAAGGTCAACATGAAGACACCATGTATCAAAGTCAGCTTCACCTAGGGGTTTGGGCACTTTTCCTGAGAAGGAACGCAGCCACTTGGAGTGTGTCTGTGCAGAAAAAGCATCATTTTTGATGACATGCTCAAATACTATGCGCTGAATCTCAGGAGGGTTTATGTCATCATTGGTAAGCGTGTTAAAGGCAGGCTTTGGTGTTTTTTTCCTCACAGCAGGATCGGGCTTGGTGTCTGAGCTAAGGCCACGTGACTTTGATTTTGGCTTCTTAAGTGGTTGTCTTTTTATATACCTCTTTGGAATAAAGTCACTGTTGTCAGAGGAGATCTCTTCGGGAACAGCATTATCACTGTCATCACTTGACTCAATGGATAAACTTTGTGCTTTGGCATGGGGCTGTGCTAGCACTTTGATGTTATCGGCATACCATGCAACTGCTGGGTTTCGCACACTCTTAATTTCTAGGGGAAATTAGGCTCAAGAAGTGTTATAGGAGTGTGTGCATCAAACTCAACTATAATGATGGGCTGTCCTGTCTGCTCAGTAGAGGGTGCTACTCTCACTACTTTCACAATGACCCCATAATTCTCAAAAGTCGCAATAATGTCATCATCGGTGTCATTATCAGTAATGCCTAACACACATAATGAATGTTGTGCTTTCACATTGTAACACTTTTCAATGTCAGACATACTCATTGTGCTCAATCACAAAAAAAAATACTGAAGAGAGTAAACTTGGAATTTCACTGCTGTCTCAATGTACTTGTAACCGGCTATATATGTATAGCTATATTTGAAATCCTCCTGGCTGGCTCGCCACAAAAAGGGATGTAACGGGGACAACGAACGTAATATTCTATGTATATGTTACTCTACAGAGATTAAATTCAGCCTAGGTTCGGCTCTGGGAGGATTTAAAAGCAAAAGGTGGACCAAATCAAATTTAAGTAATTAACAGCCGGCAATTTTATTTACAATAATTCACATTCAGTATTTAAACAATATTCTCACAGTTTGACTCTTTTTTCTGGTCTTCACTCAACTCTATGAACCAACAACAAAATGATTCATATCAAACCAGAAGTTGAATGTAAATACCAAAAATGAAATAAAATGAAACAAAATAAAACAGTCTCAATTTCTTCTGGATCCTTAGTAAGTGCTCAAATGTCCAAAAAAACTCAAATGTCCAAGTGTTAAGCTCCAATGGTCAGTGTGTGTAAAGAGCTTCAATGTATTTGTGTGTAAAGGCCTTTTGTGTTGCTACCCGGGTAGTATGTATGTGCTTAGCTCTCTCATGTGCATCCGTGATGGACCACGACGATTCTTTGAGTGGCAGGATCAGGGTCTGGCTCGCCGTTCAAATGGTAGATCACACAAATTGAATCAGCATTAAAAAAAAACCAATCTGCATAAAACAATGCAGTCACATTAAACATTTTTCTCAATATAAACACAAAATGTCCGTTATTACCAGTGTTAATTCAACACGTGACAATATAAGTGCAAATAAACAGCTTAAACACATAAAAGTATTTCAATATGCAATATATCTCTCTTATTTGAATATTTCGTTAGTTGTACAACATTTCTTTTATCATTTGCTGCATTTATAACTCTTGTAGAAAATAAAATAATTTAAACAGTTAAACTAGCATTATACACGGACAGATTTGACTATGTATTAATTTGACCATATAAACGTACAAAAAAAACATTCTAAACATAATATATAACTCTGATTGGCTTTAAGACACATATAAAGAAAAAGGAATATCAATTTGAAAGTTAAAGTAATGCATAAGCAAAACTCACCAGAGTTCGTGTAAAAGAAAAACCAGTAATCAAAAGCTTTGACAGGTTGATTTCCTCAGCAACTGGATAAATAAACAACCTCGATGACTAATATTACTCTTTATAAAAGAATATGCACATTGCACCGAAGAACAAGTGAAAGTTAGATCGTCTTTTGCAGCTACACGCTAACCTCGTGCGTACATAGTCAGCAGGCTTCTTCATCTGATTTTCAACATACGCTGACTCTCAACATACCACAGCGTTAATCGCCCTCTAGAGGTTAAGGATAGTACTGCACCTAAAATACAGAAACTCCTTTCATGGTATATAAATCAACCATAGTTACAGATAAACATACTTTCACTCTGAATGTTAAATTCGAAAGGGTTACATCAATATGAATCTTTAGGGTCTAAATGAAAAGTTTGTAATATACTTTTATTAAAAATTCTCATTAGTTTTTTAAGAAAACACTCATTTTACCTGCTCAAAAACAGCTCTGTGTTCAGCACTCCGTTTAAGTGCATATGCCTTTAAATGATAATGAGCTTCGCTGACTCCGCCCCTCTGTTCTGTGGGCGCTGTAACACAACGCACGTGGAGTGTTAACTTGACAACCATTGAGGGTTTATTATGGCAGCGGGATTCTCTCTGAGGACACATCTGTGCAACCGTATCAGTTTGAACCGGAGTCGGACCCATAAACAAGATGACGGCCCCGAAGAAGTTCGACAATAAGGCTCGAACAGGACGTTTCTGAATGGTTGGTTAACAATGTCACTTTGATCTATTTTTGTATGTACTGGCAGGGTAACGTTAGAGTTGTGAGATACAAACGCTATGTGTTTAACGTTACTAATGTAAGTTATAGGTTAGTTCGTTGACAGATTTATGTTGAAAAACTTTTCTTTTTTTTTTGTAAATGTAGGCTTGTCAGTGATGCGTGACATTATCTCAGTGTTAGGTACAACTCGTGAATGAAACGGACATGAGGTCATGTCAGTAATGATTCTAGCAGTAGTTGAAGGATAACTAAGAATTTGCTGTATGTTTATGTTTAGTGCAGTACGAAAATGTAACTGCATTGATATTCCTGTTAATATTCCTGTTACGTTAACTGTAACACTGCGTAACTTACACAGTTTTTAATAACACAACACCTCTAACGCGTTTTTCATTATAAACGTGGGATTATGAATTATATTGAGAACGTCGTAACGTTACATAGAATACATGCCGTAATGCACCCTGAGTGTAAACATTAGCCACATTCATCGTGAAGCGTGCAAGGGATTTGCAAAGATTCATATAAAGGTTAATAAATAAAACGTTACACTCACTTCTTCTGGAGGTCCAGCAGGAACAGGAATAGTTGGTACCGATTCCTTTTTCAGTAGCAGCTTCTTAGCTAAACCTGATTTATATTGACCCTCGCCTCGTTTAAAAAGCAGTCTGGTGAGAAATGATTTGCGCAAACATGAGCGCATTGACGTTGCTCGTCGTGAATATTTCCTTCATAAAAAAAACTCAGCCACTGCGTCTTCAGCGGTTCGGATTTAGGAACATTAAAATGACTGCTGTGTTTCTTCTTACACCCAAGAACAGAACACCACAATCGCTTAGACGGCCGCCATTCTGCTCCAGTGTAAACAATGATGAACTATGATTGACATCTCACTCACGAGCGAGGGCGGGTCTGTGTTGAAACGCTGCTGTCAATCAACAGTCGTGGGAGGGGCGTGCGAGCTTGTGACGTCACAGGCTCGAATGGCTGGATTTGAGGCAGGGGAAAACATATAAGGAGATTAAAACAAAACCACTGGATGGATTTTTATCATTATATGATGGCTGTGTACAGGCACTGCCAACACACATTTCAGTACAATCAACTTGTAAAAGTGCATGTACCATTATATGACCCCTTTAAAAACAGGGATGGATTAATGATCAGGCCTACCAGGCCCAGGGTCCCAGGAGCTCTGGTGCTTTACACAAAGATGCTACTGTAATATAGGCTTGTATTGGGTTTGTTCATCTCATGTCTGAATGATGTTCATTTATCTACAAAAGTCACCAGAATCTATCATTTAAGAAACTACCGGTATTTATCAAAATGTTCTCGCAGGGGATCACACCCCTGGATACCGCTTGACAATTACGTTGATCAGGGCATATAGGCTTAGGCCCCTTTGGCTTAGGGGCCGCTTACCTCCAAGCGAAAAAAAGTTCAGGCTCAGGATTTTTTTCTACTATCACCCCTGCACGCAAACGCTTCGCGCGCTCCCGCCCACACGGCACGGCTCCACCCGCTCGAGTTTTTCCGGAAAGACTCGGTACAGCCTATCTTTCTTTTATAAATATAATAAAACTAAAGACTTTTTGGAGGTATGAAGGATGCAATACTACTCTATAGGTACTCAAGATTAACATGAGATTGAGTGAAACTGAGTGTTTCACCCCCCCTTTAAGAGTTATGTTGTGGAAAAAATTTTAATAGTCATTTATTCCTAATCTATTCAATGTGTAAAGGTATATGTGTGTACGTGCTTGTGCGTGACGTTTCAGGAATATATGGGACAGGACATCTCGACCTTAGGAATGGTCAGATTTGGCTGGTTTATTCCAGTACCAGTTTATGTTATTAAGTAGAAACTGAACAGAAGTGGGGGCCTTATCTGGGTGGAAAAGTACAGCGGGTGAGAAGGAACCTTGAAAAGAGTATAAAAGCTGTCTCATGTCTTCCTGGTGCGCGCCACTCACTTCACAGAATGTAACGGCTGTGATGGCGACTGGGCCTTCTTGCAAGAATAAATATTTCTCTTTTTATTAATTTGACTCTGAGTGTCTCTTACGCAGTGATGATGTTTAACAGAAGTTTTTGCCACAACAATTGGTGTCAGAGAAGTGGGATTCCTTGGCAGTGCCTCCTGGACCTGAGAGCGGACGGTGTTTGGCCACCTGGACTGAGCAGTTCCAGCTCTACCTCGTAAGTTTCAGAGAGAGGGGCCGACCGTTATCAGGGCCAGGAGAAGCTCCACTGGAATCAGATGAAAACGAACCCGTGGCAACTCAAGACATCTCTGGTAAGAGACGGCTAAAATATTTTCTTTTGGTCTAAAATATTTTTAAATTTGTGGGTAAAACCAAAGTGGCTGTGTCTGTTAGCTTCTGTGGTGTAAGTCAAGAAAACTGATGCAATAGGGCTAACTGTGCGAGGAGGCGTTCTGCAAAACCAGTCAGGGACGGTTTTGTAGACGAGGGATCTTCGTGCAGCAGTTCATTGGGGGTCAATTGAGACTTACTTACGAACGGGTCGTAGTTAATACAGTAGGGCTAACTGCGTGGGGAGGCGTTCTGCAGAACCAGTCAGGGACGGTTTTGTAGACGAAGGATCTTCACGTAGCAGTCTACTGAGCGTTAATCGATCTGCAAAAGCACTGGGTGCGCCCTTTCTGGTCTTGGGTTAAGTGATCAGATCTGGTGGAGACGTCCATCAGATTATTAGACGCGTCGAACAGAAAATCCACGGAAGTGACAGAAGCAGCCAATATGGGTAAATCTCAGAGCAAGTTTGCAAAATTTGATACACCGGTTTTCTGTAAAAATTAGGACAAGTATGGGGGAAAATATATGTTAGATATTGGAAAAAAAAACTGATAAAATCTGTAAAAAAAAAAAATCTGTAAAATCTGAAAAAACTATTGATAAAATACCATGATTTCCAGGACTGAACACAACTAGACTAAGAGTGTGCGAGAATCAGTTGAACAGACCAGTGAGAAACAAAAGTTTTTACTTCTTCATCCAGTAAATGGATGCATGACATTAGATGTCTATAGAACTTAATTTTATAATGATAAGGATTGAAGTAGCAAGCAGCAATAAGGCTGTCTGTGTGAAATAGAGTGATAGAGTGATATAAATAGAGTGAAACTGTAAGTGTAGACTTGGTGGAAGAGGGAAAAGGGAAAAAAACAAGAAGGTTGGTGTGTGAGATATGTTTGTGTGGGGATTGTGCAAACAATCATGATACTGGTTAGATAATGAAGGAACTGGCATGTTTGAGAAAAGAAAGGAGAGGATACAGAAAGAAATGGCATGTAGGGGAAGATTGAGAAGAAATATAGTAGAAAACTATATGTGATGAAAATAAAATGTCTGACAGAATTTATGGAAGTCAAATTAACTGTTTAATTGGTATGAAAATACAGTTTTAGAAAAAAAAATAAGGCATTGTATGATTGACAGGAATTAACATGACATGAAGAATGTTTTAAGCAGTATGGGGAACAATTCTATATTTTTAATGGTAAAATAAAGATTGAAATTAGGTTTAGTTTTAGTTTGACAAACATTGTTTTTGAACCTAAGGGTCTATAATGGGGTAGCATATCCTGGTGTTTATGATTGCAGACAATGTCTGTATTTAATATCTGAGGAGTGACTGAGGGTTCGATCAAGGTCGAGAGTACAGGAGCAGTGTCTTCTTATTCAGCCCGGCTTTTTGGATGTTAGATATGCACTTGTTCTGTAATCAGTGTTGATGATAATAGCAAATTAGTAAAATGTAAAGACAGCTATGTCCAAAGATTCCGGAAATCAATAATGTATGTTGTGCCATTAATAATGATGATTCGGCTATTGTTGTATCTGCCATTGGTGGACTGTAAAAGAATATGGAGCACTGCTTATCAGTGGCTCTGTTTGCATTCCTCAATAGAACACACTGCTTCAAGGGTGTGCAGTAAGTCAGAGCAGACAGAGAGTGTTTAAATTGTGGTCAGCAGGACCATTTAACATGTAACTGTAAATGCTCACTGAGAAGGGGTTTGAAAATGTGATAGTGACACATTTCTGGTAATAATGTGGGTTTGAAAGTAGATCAGTGTTTAAGTGACGATATTAACATTTCGTCTGAGAAAGAATAAGAGAAAAAAAACAAGGTCAAAAGATTGAAGTCTTAAAGTGAATCCTTTGAAAATATCTATAATAGTAATTATTATAAGTGAATTGATGAATACAGTTTGATGTAAAATTAATGACTCCAACAAATGGGAGTTGCAGAAAGGTAATTAAAAGGATGATTGTGTTTTAATTAAACATTTGAAAAAAAGGGTTTAGATTATATAGAACTAGAATAATTAATTAAGATCAAATAAGCAGAGGCAGTAGGCTACTGAATTAACAGTTCCTAAAATGTAAAATGTAAAAGGCATCTGATTAAACAAACAGCTTGAAAAGTGTTGACCATGAAAGAACTAGAAGCTGATGTTTTGCTTTTAAAAGATAAGTTTGTTAACCCTCAGAGACCTAAGGGTATTTTTACAATAATTTTTCCGTCTGGTGTTATTCACTAAAAAAGCTTGTAAAACATCAACCCTTTTGTGTACAGACAATTGACACACCTTTTTTTTTCAGGACAAATCGAACTTTCAGCATATCTGTGTTACATTGATGTCACCTGAATGTAAAATAAGTTATGGGACCATAAAGACAGATGAAAAAAGAAATCGGAAATTGAATCACTCAAATATTTATTGAAATCACACACAAATAAATAAAAGCTAAGCAAATTTCCTCTGGAAAACAGTTTGTTCATGTCTTTGGAGTCCTGGAGCACAGGAATAAACATTATAACTTGTACAGAACCAAAACTATTTACATTTTTCCAAAAGAAGTCCAGGCGTTTTCATGAAATTCACTGGTGCCAAGCCTCAAAACAGTTCCTATCAGCAATCACAAAGAGGGCCACATCACAGGCTTTGCATTTATATTTTATTTATTTTATTTATTATTTTATTTATTCTATTCTTTTTATACTTTTATACTACATTTATACTTCTATAATACTTTTTTACAGTAAATAAATAAATGGCACTTCAGCTGGGTCTATCCTGGTAATCTAGTTCCTCATCTGTCAAAAAGCTCTGTTCTCCTGAAAATCCATAATTCTGCGCTCGATTTAGATCCATTTCTCTGTGATTCTCTGTGAAACCTGCGTCTCCGTTCTACTCTCTCTCCCTCCCTCCCTTGGAGAGAGCGCAATGACCCAGTGACGCACCCAATGTTTACGACGGATCAGCCTGTAATTGGTCAAAAACCATCACGTGGATATCCAAAATGGCAGCTAGCATCGAGCTAGCGGCAAATATGACGGAATATTTATAAGTTATGGACTTCAAGTGTATCAAAGTTGGATATACACGTTTGGATTTATGGCTGAAAAACTCCGAAAGGATACACAAGTTCCAGGCTGGATAGAAAACCTTCTGTAAAGGCTAGAAAGACACCAAAGACACCCCCGTGATGGCTAGCTCGTTAGCTTTCTGCTGGAAAAAACGGTAAGAAAATCGATAAATCTGTTGTCGAGTTATATCATAATTTCTCGGAGCTGATTTGTGGCGTCGTCGACGATGCCGTCGGGCTCAGAGGGTTAAGAGCTGTAATGAAACAGCTCGCTTATCTGAATCTGATGTGTGCTGTGGCTGTAAACAGCCAGTACGACAGAGACTCAATCTGAGTGGAGATCTGTAATGTCTAAATTCCCTGTATGGGCAAAAGACAACTATAAAATTATGTTTATTTGGAAACAAATGTCATTTCTGGCAAAGATGCCTTAAGCTGGGATAGTTAAAAGATTATAGATAAAAGTTTGATGATTAGAAGTTTATGAGAGAACAGTGTACCAATCCTGAGTGCCTCAGAGTCTCTCTCAGTCAATTTCAGCTAACAGGCTGTTATCTGACCCTGTGTCATAAGTAATAATAAGCTATTTATAGTAAAGCACAGTGTTTCAGTTGAAAAATCAGACACAGAGATGTTAAAGAAACCATTGCCATAAAGAGGGCAATTTGTATTGGTGAATGTTTTAAATGTAAAACTGAACGACTTTAAAGAAGTCTTTAAAATAATAATGCAGACCTTAAATGATAGAAATAACATTTTTGATTATTTTATTTTAGGACCAGTAACTTCTTTGTCTTATCTTAAGTCTCCACCATTGAAACAGGCCCGATGGCTACGGCTACAGATGTATAGCTAGGTTGATGATTTTAAGATGGTTAATGGATTTAAGTGATTAAATACTGCTGTTATTAACCTGTCTCCCTGTGAACACTATTAGGCAATCAGAATGGCTCTGGTGACTCTTGAACGTGCCTTTCCTAAGCTCCAGAAAGCAGCTGAGGTCTGTTAAAGAAAACTGATTGTGTGATGGGAAAGAGCGGTACCAGTGTGTACGTGGCTACTCAATGACAGGATGATCTTCCTGGCCAGGGGACAGCCTAACGCAGGGGGTCACGAACATTGGGCACCTCAGGACGGGGGTGTGTTACAATGCGAGAAAGGTATGAGAGTTGAGCGCTGACTACTGGAGGCCACCGGGGTCAGCAGAGCATTGAGAGGTGAGATGCGCTGTGACGAGTTGCGGCAGTCTGACCCAGAGAATGTGAGTTCCTCTATACCACTTGCCAGAAGAAACCGCATAATCCTACGCTTGTTTTTCATTGTGACAAGTGTCTGCAATTAAGCCAGGGGGACAACACCCTGAAGAGAAAATTATAGATAAAGAGCTATGGGGGAGGGGCTTTCGAGAGCCAGCTGATAACATGAGGGGATTGCCATTGTTTGTTGTGGAGACAGGAACAAAACTTTTTATGTATTGGCTGCCTCATGGGCAAGAATAGAAAATTTATAGAAGTGTTGATTTTGAACTAATATGTTTTAACTCCTGAAGGTCGTTTGACATGGTGGGTGGCTAAAGATGAAGACAGTTTTTGATTTGAGAAAAGTCTGGATAACAAAATTTAATGGTAAAAGGATAGTGATTAATTTAATGTAATTATTATTTGTTAATAAGAGAGAGAGAGACTGTTTGAGTGGAGGAAGGCATGGTAAACTGTGTCTGTCTTTCTGTTGTCGGCCTGCTAGAGCAAGCTGAAGCAAAATAATGATAAGGAAAAAAATTAAACAAAGCAACCCAGCTGACTTGTCTAAAAAAAAAAAATCTAATGAAAATGAACAGAAATGCTTTGGAACTGGTTAAGAGACCATGTAAAATTAGGTAAAAGCTACAGAAAATGTGAAGTTTAAAATCTTATTTAAAATGTAAATCTTTTTAGCAATAATATAAAGAAAGGCGAACATTGAGAATGAGTAGTTAAGAGATGTGTGTCTAGTATGTGTGTGTGATGGTGACAGCACTTTAGGTCTTGTATGTATTAGTTTGGGGTACTAATATTCCGCCTGAATAGTGAGTATATTGTTTCATCATTACAGATGGGTTGAGGCAAATGACAAATTTTAAAGAAGGCGATAATTGTGAGTGGATCCGATGAAAAGATAGAACGAGCTTTAAGTTGATTGGTCATCAAGCTCTGTCTGGAATTAATTACTTTTGTCTTTTGTGATGTTGATTTGAATTACGTTCTGGATCAGTTTAAGTATTTGTGTAAATTGGAATTGTGGAGTTGTAGATCACGATCTGGCATGGCCTGAGATAAATGAAAATGTTATAGATTTGATGGCAACAACAAAGTGACATATTGGCATAAGTCAAACATGAAATTATCAAGAGAGCCCTAAAAATGTATGATTATTGTGGGCAGAAGGATGAGAATGTTATTTGACTGACATTGACCAAGTGACCAAGTCTGTACAGCACGACCTGACTTGATAGAAACAATTGATGACTTTGAAAATGTTTGTAGATGACTGAATTAAGAGACCAAACAACAGGCCTGAAAAGCAGGATACGCTGTGAGACTCAGGGCCTTTGCCCTTCAAATACTTCATTGAGCAGATGAGATTGTGGCTTTAAGTGAAGAATGTAATATTTTTGTTTCAGAGACAGCAAAATATGTAAACAACGTTTGGGTTAGTGTTGATGCAAACTTTATCAAAACACTATGTTAAATGTTATGTTAAATTGATGCACGAGTTGAGTCGTGCATCAAAAAGGGGGGACAAAATATGGTTTTATAAAGGGACAATATATGTGGGGAGGACACTGGGTTTAATTGGGTAAAGGCCGTCCCAAACAAAATTTGCTTTCTGTAAATGTATTTGCAGGACTTGTTTCAACAGGAAACGCCAGGGTATCGAAGGCCCCGGGAGAACAGTAGACAAAAGAAACTACGTGTAGTTTTACTATCTGAAAATAACCTCGACATTTTGTTTTCTTTACAGAGAATGGAGCAGAGCATAACTTAAAATTTTTCTTTCACAGAATGTCAGGATGGATTGCAGCTAACAGAACTGATTCTGTTCCAAAATGTATAAATATTGTGTTGAATGTTGATGTAATAGTTGAATGAGTTTCAGGTTGTTGGAGTGGCCAGATGTTGAGAATAAATTTGGAACTAATAATGTATATAATCAGTAAACAAATGGTGAAAATTCCACAGGTCACACCAGAAGGACGACCAGCAGCACTAACAAAACACTTAAGATCTCCATTCACAGGTGACAGAGGCTATGGTCCACTCCACAAACAAGGTTGCAAGGATGGAGATTGCAACACCACCGTCCAAACATCTCACCTTAAACAACAACGTCACTGATTAATTAGAAAGTATTTTAGGAAAATGAATGGATTGTTTGATTACTCTTTGGGGTTTCGGGGGTAGGATTGTCAATATTGTGTGTTTCCAGCTCAGTTAAATTGGTAAAAATGACAGTTTTATCCAAATGATGATGACAATGACAAGAAATGTGATGATGATGATGATTCTAGTAGTGGAAGCTGCAGTGACATGTGTTAGACATTTGGTGTTTGTTTTTCTTTTCTTTTTCTTCTTCCTATGAATGTTTTTGTTATGAACAGATGGTTAAAAGCTGTGCTTATCCGCTATGTGATAAGGTACAAGGAGAGGGTTTTGAAATGAAGGGTTTTATTATACTTTTCTTATACTTTATATTTTGATGTAACCACTGTGGATTGATGGTTTGTTGGTTTTCTAACTAGTCTGTACACTATTTCTTATTTAACTAAGGTGACTGAGGGTCAAACTATGTTTGGGGTACAACAACAGTGATTGTTTATCTAGCCCGGCTTTAGTTGAATTCTTTATCTGCTTGCTAATACTTAAGGGACTATCCTTACAAAAACAGCCTAAGCTTTTTCTTTTCAAAATGTTATTTTCACAAATGTTTAAGAAGAGTGATCAGTTATGTGAAAACAGAGATGAAGAGTAGTGTGATGATATGACTTAAAATTTGTCTTTTTGTTTATTATTGTGATTATGGGTAATCAGAATGATAAAAAGTGGGGATTGTTGTGGAAAAAATTTTAATAGTCATTTATTCCTAATCTATTCAATGTGTAAAGGTATATGTGTGTACGTGCTTGTGCGTGACGTTTCAGGAATATATGGGACAGGACATCTCGACCTTAGGAATGGTCAGATTTGGCTGGTTTATTCCAGTACCAGTTTGTGTTATTAAGTAGAAACTGAACAGAAGTGGGGGCCTTATCTGGGTGGAAAAGTACAGCGGGTGAGAAGGAACCTTGAAAAGAGTATAAAAGCTGTCTCATGTCTTCCTGGTGCGCGCCACTCACTTCACAGAATGTAACGGCTGTGATGGCGACTGGGCCTTCTTGCAAGAATAAATATTTCTCTTTTTATTAATTTGACTCTGAGTGTCTCTTACGCAGTGATGATGTTTAACAGAAGTTTTTGCCACAACAGTTACAAGGGAATATAAAACAGCCGGCGGCAGAAAACACAGACCGGGAGTCATCGCAAATCAAATACGAAATACATCTTGGAAAGGTACTGGGAGCATTATCCATGCCAGAGCAAGCACAACAATGGGAAAGGTGTACGCCACAATAAAGATGAAATCACTAAAGGTGTGTATGGTAGGGAAGGATACGCCATGACTGATGACACTCAATCAGAGCCGAGCATGAGCCTCTGCGTCATCGCTTCTCAAGTCCTCCGTTTGACCCGTCTTCACTAAGGGCCCTTTCACCTTGTTTACCTTGTTAGTCCGGACTTTTCAGTTTGGTCCGAATCAAAATTACAGGTGTGAAACCGTCCCCGGACCACGGTCCGAACGAAACAGATGAAATTTGGTCTGACGAAAAGAGGTAGTCTCGGTCCGGATCAAACTAAACAAAGGTTTGGTTAGTTTCTAGTGTGAAAGCATTTCTGTATGGTTCGGACTTTCAGACCTTTTACAGGAAGTTCTGGTGGTTCCGCATAGCCGAAAAAACAGAAGGTGGCAGGAAAAATGAGCCGTGGTAGCACATGGGGAGAGGAGGAGACGAGGCTTTTAATTGAAATGATGTTTTTAAACAAGGTTCGGGAGGAGCACGTTCAAATAAATCATTCCAATCAACTCGTCACCAAACTATTACATGTCTACCCTATCAGCACGAGAGGAAGCATATATAAATATCCACTGTCAACTCACCTAACATTCCTTGACAGTTTCAGCATCCCTCCACCACCCCGACTCCTCACTCCTGGCTCATTCTTCCACAGTCAGGAACGGGGGGAGTACTCTGGGTTCGGGCCGCATACCGAGCCCGGAGCCCTCTCCTCAGACAGCACGCCAAATTTGCATTTATTCTATCTGACTTATTTGTAAGTGTAAACTCGTGAAGTATGGTCTGATGACATAAGAAGTCAACTGGAAAAAACGCACAAATATGCAGACACTTTCCAAATATTTTCGGAGAGGATGAGAGAAAGAGGGTATGAGAGGACGGGAGAGCAATGCCACCTGAAGATAAAGAAACTGCGGTAGCAATATACAAAGGCGCGCGATTCATGTTGTCAAAGTTATCCGCCGAACTGACAACACGCTGACGTCAGACACACGTCCATTTACAAACCAATCAATGTCAAGATGATGACGACAGGACGCAAGTATTTCACGCAAAGTTCTTTAGTGCGCTCGCATTTTTGCAGTGTGAAACCAAACCAAAACTTTCTGAAAGTATAAAATGTATCAAAACGTGAACTTTGGTTCGGACCTTGGTGCGGACTTTCAGGTGTGAAAACGCCCTAAAACGCCCCCGGAGATTCAAAACGCAAAACGGGGTCGGCAGCGTTTCCAAACTTCTCCGTTTTAGGTCTTTGTTTTAGTCTGGACGGGAGGAGCAAACGTAGCAAAAGGTCTCCGTTTCTAAACTAAAACGTAGTAGTGTGGATGAGGCCTCAAACATACTGTAGATTCTAGTGATCCTGAAGAACTGGTTAACTGGTTCAGTTTACCCATCCCTGTGGTAGATATTCGAGCATATATCTACGTATTCAATTCATTTCAATTCAAGTTTATTTGTATAGCGCTTTTCACAATACACATTGTCTCAAAGCAGCTTTACAGAAAGTGCATTTCAGAAATGTACAAAGAAAAATACAGTTAGTTAATCATGTATAAATTTAGGCATAACATATCGCCGGTGTTTAGTCGTCTCTTCACAGGCGTCGAGTCGTCTCTCCACAGGCGTTTAGTCGTCTCATCACAGGTGTTGGGGCATCTGAAGTCTCCATGAGAGGCTGGATACAAACTGGAGCTGACGAACGCTATTTACCTCGGGACTAGCGTCCCGAGATAACAGCAGAAAGACAGATGGGAAATAATTAGCATAGCTGATGTTCATAATATTAATGCATTCGAACTGATTCAGAAGTAGTATAAAAGGTAAGCATTAAGTGAATGCTTGGTTAAAGAGATGCGTCTTTAATCTAGTTTTAAACTGGGACAGCGAGTCTGAGTCTCGAACAATATCAGGAAGGCTATTCCAGAGTTTAGGAGATAAATGTGAGAACGCCCTCCCTCCTTTAGTAGACTTAGATATCCTAGGAACGACCAGAAGCCTCGAATTTTGTGATCTTAAAGAGCGCGATGGATTGTAGGGCGATAGAAGGTCTGTTAAATACACAGGAGCTAAACCATTTAGAGCTTTATAAGTCAATAGTAATACTTTGTAATTGATACGGAACTTAATAGGTAACCAGTGTAGAGATGATAAAATTGGTGTTAAATGATCAAATTTTCTTGATCTAGTAAGAACTCTAGCGGCTGCATTTTGGACTAACTGTAGCTTGTTTATTGAGGATGCAGGACAACAGCTAATAAAGCATTACAGTAATCTAGTCTCGAGGTCATGAATGCATGAACTAACTTTTCTGCATCTGAAACAGATAGCATGTTACGTAGCTTAGCAATGTTTCTAAGGTGGAAAAAGGCTGTTCTTGTAACATATGAAATATGATTTTCGAAAGTCAAGTTGCGGTCTAGTATAACACCCAGGTCTTTTACTGTAGTGGATAGAGTAACAGGACATCCTTCTAAATTAAAGTTGTATTGTAAGGGATTTTGTGGGTAGTTTTTTAGACCAATAAGTAATACCTCCGTTTTATCTGAATTTAATAGCAGGAAATTACACGTCATCCAGCATTTTATATCTTTAAGACACTCTGTCAAGTTAGATAAGTTAGTGTTTTCATCTGGTCGTGATGATATATATAATTGAGTGTCATCAGCATAACAGTGAAAATTAATTCCATGTTTTCTTATAATATTACCAAGTGGCAGCATATATATTGAGAATAGCAGAGGGCCTAGGACAGATCCTTGCGGCACTCCATAGTCTACTGATGTTATCTTTGATTTTTCCCCATTTAAACAGACGAAATGGTAACGGTCTGATAAGTACGATCTAAACCAGCTTAATGCCTGTCCCTGAACACCAGTGTAGTTTTGTAGTCGATCTAAGAGTATTTTATGATCTATAGTGTCGAACGCAGCACTAAGATCAAGTAGAACTAGTATTGAGATACAGCCTTGGTCAGAGGCTAAGAGTAAATCATTTGTAATTTTAACTAGCGCAGTTTCTGTGCTATGATGCGGTCTGAATCCCGACTGAAATTTTTCATAGTACGTATCTGTTTAGATCAGGGGCTCTCAACATCCACTGTCCTCAACCCTGATCAGACACACCTGAACCAGCCGATCAGTGTCTTCAGGATCACTAGAACACTACAGGGTTGGAGATAAACTGCAGGAAAAGTGTATTTTGAGGGCCGGAGTTGAGAATCCCTGATCTAGATGGTCAGTTTTAAAGACTTTAAAGCTGAATTATTCATTGGCACAACCTGTTATCAAGCTGATTCAGGCATGTCTACACCAGACGTGACTAAAGACAATAGAGCCTATTATAATCCGTGATGCTGTCTACACTGGACTCAACAAACCCCACGATAAACTGATGCCCTGTTCTGCTTGTGACGAGGACAAATGGATTTGCAATGGTGGCTTTTCACGTCTAGTGTGTGTGGACCGTTTCCAGCTGATGTTACAACGGTTGTGTCCAGTGTAGACACGGTGTATATCAAACATAACATGTTTATTGTTTTGTATAAGTTTTCAAAACACTGCTGATTTTAAGGACCTTGTCACCTCATTTCAGAAATCATAAAATATATTATTGGCATGTCTATGACAGCATACTACAGAAATCTGGATTTAAAATGGCTAATCTCTAACGTAGTACTGTATTAATTCTGGTCACACCCTTTATTTTAACATTGTGATTTACCAAACTATGACATAACACTTCTCAGGGTTTGATCTAAGTCAGTGAGTCTCAGTTGCTGTCCAAGGGAAATGTGTGTGTGTTCCTCAACTGATCAGATCATGTGTGAATAACAGACGTCTGAAGTGTGCAGAGCTGTGTCTCCTCAGGACGGGACTCGAGATGCACAGGGTTTTAGCTGAGATTCAGCGGTGATGTTTGAGTGTTGCACTGTCATTCTCCACACACACTGTTTCTGAGGCACGTCAAGCTTACATTACATAGGCTAGCTAAAAGTTTGTTTCTACAAATATTTCCTGATATATTTGTAATATATATTTATATATATGATAAATATTTATAAGAGCTTTTTATTGCAAATGTGTTTGTAAATATTAGATCACTTCAAGATTTATGCTTTGGATTGAATCTATAGGTGAGTGGAAATGAGTGTTTAATGATTTAATGTAAGGTTTTCAAACAAAAGTAATTGTGTTTGAGTTAAAATGATCAACAATCAGTATAAGAAAATATGCCTTTAATGTAATTGAGGGGCTCTAACCCTGCGTCCCTTCCTGCAGACTTCAGTTCCAACTAGGGCTGAACGATAACGGTTTCATATCGAGAATGTGATAAAAAAAAATTATACCAATAACGATAAGCCTTGGACGTCTTTACTCGATATGGATTAGGCCTACGCTACCAGTCTATCACACTGCAGGAATAAACACGACGACAGCCAGTCTGTCTGCATGGAGCTGGGAGGGAAACAAAAGCAAACCTGAACTTGCATTAATAATTCGTTACATTAATATAGTTCTTTTCTGTGTACTCATAGAGCTTTACATATGGAAGAGGGGAAATCTCCTCAACCACCACTAGTGTGCAGCATCACCTGGATGATGCAACGGCAAACATACTGCGCCCGAACGCCCACCACACACACACACACACACACACGCTTACCGGTGGAGAGGAGACAGTGATGAAGCCAATCAGTATATGGGGATTATTAGGAGGCCATGATGGACAGAGGCCAATGGGCAGATGTGGCCAGGACACCAGGGTTACACCCCTACTCTTTATCAAAGGACATCCTGGGATTTTGAATGACCACACAGAATTAGGACCTCAGTTTAACGTCTCATCCGAAGGACGTGCTCTTTGACAGTATAGTGTCCCCGTCACTATACTGGGGCGTTAGGACCCACACAAACCACAGGGAGAGCGCCCCCTGCTGGCCTCACTAATACCTCTACCAGCAGAAACCTGGTTTCCCAGGAGTCTCCCATCCAGGGGTGCGTTTCCCAAAAGCATAGTTGCTAACCTGTTAGCAACTTAGTTGGTTGGCAATGGGAAATTGCATTGCAACCAACAAAGTTGCTAACTTAGTTTTGGGAAACGCACCCCTGGTCACCCGACTCAACCCTGCTGAGAGCTTCAGTGGGCTCCGTCGTGGGCTACGGGTGATATGGCTGCTGGCAACATGGTTACATTTCAAAGCTGAGGAAACTGTTTTTCAAAAAGCCAACATGACATCAATTAATGCACGTTTTTAGAAATACAAACAAACAGCATTGTCTATGAATGGAGCCACTCTGAGATTGAAGAAACTGGTAATCTGCACAATATGTAAATAATTGAGATTGAGTGAAACTGAGTGTTTCACCCCCCCCTTTATGTTAATCTTGAGTACCTATAGAGTAGTATTGCATCCTTCATATCTACAAAAAGTCTTTAGTTTTATTTAGAGGTGGGCATAGATTAATTTTTTTTAATCTAGATTAATCTAGATTAATTTTAAAATTAATCTAGATTAAAATGGCTCATTTGAATTCTCCCGAAGGCATTTATAATATGTGTGCTACCCAAATAATGACTAAAAGTAAGTCTTTGAGAATAGTTCACCTCGCATAGGGATGTGCATTTCTGCCAAAAATGCCATTCGACAATCGAGGAGCAAAAGTCGAATATCGTTAAAAAAAAAAAAAACGCATTGACAGAAAGGGAGGCCAATTTCATCTTTAGCGATTTGTCATCAAACAAACTGTTTATTAATTGAACAAGTAACATGTTTTCTTCGGGGTTTTTTAACATAGTAATTGGAAGAAAAAAAAACAATGCGCACGACAGTGCGTTTTTGCATCGCCAATGCTCGTTAGATCAAAAAATAATGTCATCATATGTCATAATAATTTTATGTGAACCTGCCTTGTTACTGCAATAGCCTCCTTTTTAAACAAATTAGTTTCAATCAATGTAAACTATTCGTGTGATTATGCCACTGCGCAATACACACACATTACCGCGGGATGGCGGGTGTTCATTTCATAAACTGTGCATCGCATCGTTAGCTTTTATGCCGATGCACCGATGCGAACCGGTGAATCTTACCATCCTTCATTCATTAAATGAATGAACTCATTTAACAACGTATTGCATTAACATAAAGTAACGAGAGGAACGTCGCCCAACGTAACAAAGTAAAAGTACACCTTGTGTCCCTGACAGGAAAATACCCTGCTGCGCGATCTGTGACAGTAGGCGCGGCGTCAAGTATGTATGTCATACTACACATTAGAATTGCGAAAAAATAACGATATTCGAAAATGCTATTTATGATCCCAACCCAACTTAGATTAACGGCGATATTTTTTTTATCGCGCGATAAGAGTCTCACGTTAACGCAGCACGTTAACGCCGATAACGGCCCAGCACTAGTTTTATTATATTTATAAAAGAAAGATAGGCTGTACCGAGTCTTTCCGGAAAAACCCGAGTGGGTGGAGGCGTGCCGTGTGGGCGGGAGCGCGCGAAGCTTTTTTTTTGCGTGTGTTGTAAACAGACAGACTCGTGGTTTATGAGGACATGATTTATTTTTACAATAAACAAACTGACACCTACAGTGGCCAGCTAAACAACTGTATTTAAACACACAAACACACACACACACACACACACACACACACACACACACACACACACACACACACACCATACATCGCATGCTCCATCGATGCATTAACTGTACATGATCATGTTGTTTACTTGCTGTGCTTACACGCCGATAGTTAACAACACACAGACATTTGAAGCAGTTGGGACTGCTCCATCTTTAAGAATTAGGCGATCTGCAAATCCGGTGTCGAACTGGGCCTTGTTTATAAAACTATTACCGTCGAAATGAAGGGAACAAACAAGAACACTTGCACAACTCCGTTGCTGCTCTGGAAAAACAAAATCCATCCACAGGTCCCTTAACGCTGGGTTCTTTGGAAATTTGTGCAGTGTTGTCTTGCCCTGGCAACCAAAAACACCCTTAAGACCCGTATAAGGAAATTCTGGCGCCTCTGACGTCACACACGCCCGTATTCGAAAAAAAACTTTCTGAAACTTGTGACAAACCGGAAGGAGTATTTTTGGAACAGAAATACTCCATCAAACTTACAACTTCATTTTTGAAACTTTGTCCATGTTTAGCATGGGAACCCAACTCTTTAACAGTGTAAAAAACTCACTATGCATGAAACAGCATTTCACCCCCCCCCCCCCCCCCCCCCCGATAAGGTTTCACAATGAAACCCACAGCATATTTATTGAACTGAATCAAAGCTTGAGCACTATGACATGTGATTTTTAAAAAGTTTTAAAGGGAACATATGAAAATCTGACCTTTTCTGTGTTTAAGTGCTATAATCGGGTACCTGGTGCATCTACCTATGGAGGAGCATACCTCTAAAAATAAAAAATGAATAAATAAATAAATACGTGAAGAAATGTAAAAAAACAAAAATAAATGACTATTTGTACTTTTATTTAGCTATTTTTTTATAATTATATATTTTATTTATTTATTTATTTATTTATTTATTTTCACTTTTATTTATGTATATATGCATTTGCATCTACATTTATTTATAAATGTATTTATTTATACATTTATTTAATTATTCATTTATTTATTTATACATTTATTTATTTATACATTTATTTATTTATACATTTATTGCTCTGTATGCTAATGGGGGGGGGGGGGTTACCTCAGACATAGCAATCGAGCTCAGAGTGGAAGTGCTGAAAACTATGTATATGGTAGGCCCAAACCTATATAGCTAAGTAAAGTTAATGGACATAAACCATTATGAGATTTTGCCCATATTGCCCATCTCTAAGTCATTTATTTCCTGTGACACCTGTAAAGTCACGTCCACAAACCTCTTGCGTAGTGTTTGGTCACACCACAAGGTGTCACTGTAGCCTCAAAGCTTCAGCACTGCCACTCTGAGCTCAATTGCTATGTCTGGGTAAAACACGCCCCCCTCATTAGCATACAGAGCAATAAATGAATAAATAAATACATTTATAAATAAATAAATGTAGACATAAATGCATAAATAAATACAAGTGAAAATAAATAAAAGTGGAAATAAATAAATGCATAAATAAATAAATAAATAAATAAATGTGGGAAAATATATAACTATACATAAATAGGGAAATAAAAGTATAAATAGTCATTTATTTTAGTTTTTTTTTACATTTCTTCACGTATTTATTCATTTTTTATTTTTAGAGGTTCGGTCTTCCATATCTACCAACCCTGAAAACGTGAAAAGTGACAACCAGTAACTTTGTTTTGCTAAGCCTTTCTCTGCAAGCATGTCAAAAAATAAACCGTTCAGATTTCGCTCCCCTTCTGGCATAGGAAAGGGATCTTACTGGCCCTTAATCTGCACGTTTACACACACCAGCCGACATTTGGTTTCTCAAGCGAGAACAGAGACCAGTTCTAACGCAATGGCAAAAGTTTGAGCAAAGGCTGAAACTGTTCTGTCGTACAGACGAGCACTGAACACTATTGACCAAAACATGTCACCGGTGTCTTATAAAGACCTCAGGGAACTGTCAACTTGTGTAAAAGTTAAACATGACGGTGCATGTAATGAAAGTCGATGAGATGAATCAGTGTAACTCCACAACAACTACATAAATGTGTCCACCAACCATTCAGAATCGTCCAGTGTGTCTAAACATTGAACCTCCTCCTGGTCTCTCTGTCAGGCTGCACTCGCTACTTATTTCAGAGATTTGACTGAAATTCACGTGTTTTGTGATTGCTGGAGAATCCAAAGCTCGTGTAGGAAGCTTCAGAGGAGCGATGAGCGAGGTACACGGAAGCTTCAGAGGAGCGATTAGCGAGGAACGGAGAGTGAGGAAGCTTAAGAGGAGCGATGATCGAGGAACACGGAAGCTTCAGAGGAGCGATGAGCGAGGAACAAAGAGTGAGGAAGCTTAAGAGGAGCGATGATAGAGGAACACGGAAGCTTCAGAGGAGCGATGAGCGAGGAACACGGAAGCTTCAGAGGAGCGATGAGCGAGAAACAAAGAGTGAGGAAGCTTAAGAGGAGCGATGATCAAGGAACAAAGAGTGTTTTGTGATTGCTGGAGAATCCAAAGCTCGTGTAGGAAGCTTCAGAGGAGCGATGAGCGAGGAACACGGAAGCTTCAGAGGAGCGATGAGCGAGGAACGGAGAGTGAGGAAGCTTAAGAGGAGCGATGATCGAGGAACACGGAAGCTTCAGAGGAGCGATGAGCGAGGAACAAAGAGTGAGGAAGCTTAAGAGGAGTGATGATCGAGGAACACGGAAGCTTCAGAGGAGCGATGAGCGAGGAACAAAGAGTGAGGAAGCTTAAGAGGAGCGATGATAGAGGAACACGGAAGCTTAGAGGAGCGTGAGCGAGGAACACGGAAGCTTCAGAGGAGCGATGAGCGAGAAACAAACAGTGAGGAAGCTTAAGAGGAGCGATGATCGAGGAACAAAGAGTGAGGAAGCTTTAGAGGAGCGATGAGCGAGGAACGATGAGCGAGGAACGATGAGCGAGGAACGAAGAGCGAGGAAGCTTCAAAGAAGCGATAAGTTAAGGAACAAGGAATGCGGAAGCTTCAGAGGAGATATAGGAAGAACAAAGAGTAAGGAAGCTTCAGAGGAGCGATGAGCGAGGAACAAAGAGTGAGGAACCGTCAGAGCGATAAGCGAGGAAAAAAGAGTGAGGAAGCTTCAGAGGAGCGATGAGTGAGGAACGAAGAGTGAGGAAGCTTCAGAGGAGCGATGAGCGAGGAACAAAGAGTGAGGAAGCTTCAGAGGAGCGATGATTGAGGAACAAAGAGTGAGAAGCTTCAGAGCGATGAGCGAGGAACAAAGAGTGAGGAAGCTTCAGAGGAGCGATGATTGAGGAACAAAGAGTGAGAAAGCTTCAGAGCGATGAGCGAGGAACAAAGAGTGAGGAAGCTTCAGAGGAGCGATGAGCGAGGAACGGAGAGTGAGGAAGCTTAAGAGGAGCAATGAGCGAGGAACACGGAAGCTTCAGAGAGGAGCGATAAGCGAGGAGCAATAGAGGAGGAAGCTTCAGAGGAGCGATGAGCGAGGAACATGGAAGCTTCAGAGGAGCAGATGAGCGAGGAACAAAGAGTGAGGAAGCTTCAGAGAGAGCGATGAGCGAGGAACAAAGAGTGAGAAGCTTCAGAGGAGCGATGACGAGGAACAAAGAGTGAGGAAGTTAGAGGCGATGAGCGAGGAACAAAGAGTGAGGAAGCTTCAGAGGAGCGATGAGCGAGGAACAAAGAGTGACGAAGCTTCAGAGGAGCGATGACGAGACAGAGTGAGAAGTTAGAGAGCGATACGAGGACAAGGTGAGGAAGCTTCAGAGGAGCGATGAGCGAGGAACAAAGAGTGAGAAAGCTTCAGAGGACCGATGAGCGAGGAACAAAGAACAAAGAGTGAGGAAGCTTCAGCCTTAAGACGGTGCAATGTCTCCACAAAAATATAGCTACACTTAGATAACAGTTTATTAATGAAAACTAATTAAATAATGCAATAAATCCCCATCATGATTAAGAGATTAACAGTTTATGAGAGGAGGCGATTATGAGTATGATCAGTTTGGAGCATGTTTGTGATGAATTAAATAAAGGTATTTCTGTTATTTAGCCTCACAGGTTAAGGCTTATTTTAGTAAATGCTGTGGACAGTAACGTGTTCTCAATATTATAAAGATCGATGGCATCGAACTAACAGCAAGCACACGAAAAGTATTTACAGAAAATGACCAGCAGGTGTCGCACTGCACCTCCCTCAGCTGTGATCACCTGGAGCCACTTGAGAAAACAGTTCCACTGAGTTAATCCTGCAGTCTTTTAAAGATTCATCACACCTGGGGCCTGTACCATGATGGCACTTGAACAAATTCAGGGTTACAGGATTAGTTTTGAGTTGACAAAACCAAACCAATCCAACCAGGCTTTGTTGGTATCATGATTCTGATCATCAACTTTTCTCTGTCAATCCAGGCTTTGAACCTGAGTTTGGGAATTTAGGTGTGACATCAGTAGCGAACAGCCAATCACATGCAGAGAAAGAGTGAAACTGAGATTAATTTCTTACGAGAGAAGCAGCATGGTTCACTACAGAATATTACGAGATTGAAAAATATAAAGAATTTAAACAAATTTACACAGCAAGTAGAAAATATCTGTCTATGAACGAGGACAACTAAAATACAAAGTCTTGCTATATCAGTGCTATATAAGTAAAAGTTGTGAAGATTGCTTATACATTTGATAAAGGCTTTAACATTTAAGCTCACATGTAGTCATTTTATAGCTTTATCTATTGATTCTAAAGCATATTTATATTACCTTTATATATTTATTCAATTAAACTGGGCGTAATAATAATTGATAAACTAAAATTCTACATGTGTGATCGATTAAGGGTACAATAATTACATAAATAATTTCTAAATCATACAAAAACTATTATTCTTAATGAACATTACTAAAAGCCGGACAATTTTGTCTTTAAAAATCATTTGCTCTGTAGTGATCTTTAATTTGGAGTGGAAACAAGTGGAGTGACTTTATCGCACAAGACATGCATCACTTTGCTCACAACTGATTGGTCCAAGTTCGGTTCGCAACCTCTTACCTGGAACATAACCTGCCCTGGACCAGGTTAGCCGTGGAGTGTGAGTTACTATGGTGATGAACACTGCTAAAAGCCAAACCACTTTCATGGTGCCTAAAACCCAGGGTTGGCCCAAACTAAACTGAAACATATCGGGCTAGCCACCTAAACCGGCTTCATGGTATAGGCCCATGGTCTTGTTCGGCTTACACTGTTTTTGTGGCGCATTACTATGACACCGTGCGCATTTACGCACGAGGCACAGCAGCGTAACTTCACTGATTATTAAAGTCTCCTGACAGCTGACAGGATCGGTCGGGATCAATATTAACTGATGTCCTGTGTTTACACATCCAAAAGGCCTCACACACAGTCCAAGTTCATACAGAGAAACTGTTTGGAGTAAAGCAGCCGTACTCCTGATCAGTCCTGAGCTCCATCAGATTGTGTCAATAATTTCAGAAGCTAAAAGTGGTAATTACGTTTTTTTAATTACATGACGTTTAAAATGACCGACAGCAGCTCTGATCATGAAGTAAATCGTTAAAACCCTCACACATCAATAAAACACGAAATAAAGAAACTAGTGTGGGAGCAACCCGTTCTCATCAATCTGCGCAGGGCAGTACCCTTGAAGTATGCAAAATTAATAAAAATTGAGGAAAAAACAATCCTCTCGAAAGAAAAACGTTGTACAGGCACGAAACGTTTGTCCCATTGAAATACATTGGTTTGAAAGTCGTGCTGAGTGACACGAAAAAAAGAAGGAAATTCGTGCCCCTAGACACGAATAATCATTTGATTCAGGTTGCGTAGCCCACCGAATATAAAGCAATAAAAACAAGGATTAAAATCTTCTTATTAATTGTTGGCAGGGCAGTACCTTGAAGTTTGCAAAATTACTAAAAATTGAGGAAAAAACAATCCTCTCGAAAGAAAAACGCGGTACAGGCACGAAACGTTTGTCCCATTGAAATACATTGGTTTGAAAGTCGTGCTGAGTGACACGAAAAAAAGAAGGAAATTCGTGCCCCTAGACACGAATAATCATTTGATTCAAGTTGCGTAGCCCACCGAATATAAAGCAATTAAAACATGGATTCAAATCTTCTTATTAATTGTTGGTAGGGCCTAGTGTAGGCTACCCTTGAAGTTTGCAAAATTAATAAAAATTGAGGAAAAAAACAATACTGTGCTCTCGAAAGAAAAACGTGGTACAGGCACGAAAATATGTCCCATTGAAATACATTGAAGATCGTGCTGAGTGACACGAAAAAAAAGAAGGAAATTCGTGCCTATGGACACGAATAATCATTTGATTCATGTTGCGTAGCCCACCGAATATAAAGCAATAAAAACAAGGATTCATATCTCCTGATTAAATGTTGGTAGTGTAGGCCTACCCATAAAGTTCGCAAAATTGAGAAAAAACAATAGCCTACTGTGCCCTCGAGAAAAGCATGGTAGCCTACAGGCACGAAAAATATGTCCGATATTGAAATACATTGGATTAAAAGCTGAGTGACACGAACAAAAAGAAGAAAATTCGCGCTCATGGACACGAATCATCATTCATGTTGCGTAACTTAACCTAGCGAAAATAAAGCAATAAAAACAAGGATTAAAACCTCCTGATTAAATGTTGGCAGTTTACCCTTAAAGTTTGCAAAATGAATAAGAATTGAGAAAAAACAATAGGCTACTGTGCTCTCGAAAGAAAAACGTGTTGCAGGCACGAAAAATATGTCCCATTGAAATACATTGGCTTGAAAGTCGTGCTGAGTGACACGAAAAAAAGGGAAATTCGTGTCTATGAACACGAATCAATAGATTAAATTTCGTGACTATATCAGGAACTGCCGTGAGACTGGGTTGGATAATTTGGCATTAGTTCACGTGTGCTGGATGTTGGTAAGTAGACGTAAACGCTGTCCTAATGTTTGATATAGGCTAATGTATTTTCTGTTTGTCGATATTAATCAGATTAGATCACGTCCAGTCACTGCATTATATCTGTCATCTCCACGGAGGCTTTGCGTTTCATTGCTTTCTAATTCAAAACGATTAAACACTGTCTGTCACGTGACGTTATAGGCCTAGAACTTCAATCAGTTAATCATATTCATATCAGGTTTAAAATAGTACAATTAGTACATAATAGTACATATCATTTGTATAAATATAAATTGACTTGACTCGACTTGAATTTGTAGTAGAAGCACAGAAAAAACGTACTCGGTTACTAACATAACCTCGGTTCTCTTACGAGAGTATCTCTCGTACTGCGTAATATCTTACGCTACGGGGAAACACTCTTTCCTCGAGATATTGAAGCCAAAAATTATCCTTAATTTTTTTAATCATGCAAAACGCTTTTGCAGCAGCAAGCAGACAAGGGCGAAACAGCTCGCGCGCGCCATTGGCTGCCTCGCTGGAAAAGCTGCAGCCTATCGAGTGAAGGCACTGCGTGACGTAATGACGAATGAAGACGCTTCGCGCTCATTTCGTCATGTCCCGCCAGTATAGGCGTGGTCTCACCCTATAAATACCCCTCGATAGCTGTATTTCTCTGATTTTTTCATTCTTCACGCGAAGCTCACGCATCGCGGGATCCAGAGTGAGAAGCCGCGCCGTTGACTTGTAGCCTTCTCAGCGGGACGTGCCATCTTCTGAAGTCGCTGGCCCAGCCGCCTTCAACTGCCGTACCTGCTGCGCTTTCCGGCGTACTATATCCTTTACTCTGTCACTGTGTGTGTGTGTGTTTGCTTACGTGACGCAACACCCATTATATGTTCTAAAAGAGCTGCGTCTTTTTTAAGATGCCTTTCTGTGGCTCGTGCCGCTCTCAACTCAGCGATGAGGACCGTCACGTCATCTGTGTGTCCTGCCTGGGTCATGAGCACGCTGCTATCGCGCTCGCGGATGGTGGATGCCCGCACTGCGAACTTCTGCCTATGGCGACTCTGCGGACTCGCCTGGCGTCGTTCTCTGAACCCGCGTCCCAGCCTTCTGTGCCGCGCCGTAAGAAGCGTCGCGCCCAGCGCGCTCCCGAGCCTTCTCCAGCCCGCCAAAGCTCGCCGGTTCGCCCGCCTGCTTCGCCGGCTTCACCTGAGTCGCTCCCGGACGGACAGCGCCCGCCGTCTGCCGCCGCTTCCACTCCCGAGCTGGACGAGCCTGCCGAGGTATGCTCTCTTGTGGCTTCCGATAGCGAGGATTGGGCGAGCTTTGTGGACCTCCCCCCCGCTGACGTGTCTAGCCAACCCTCTGGGAGGAGACCCGGCATTGAGGCTGAGCTGATGCGTCTGCTCACCCAGGCCGTAGAAAGCATCGGCCTCGAGTGGGAGGCGCCCGCCTTGCCGCCGCGCAACAGACTCGACGGGCGCTTTCTCAAGAAAGACGAAGCCCCGTCTAAGTCTAGGGCCGCCCCCTTCCTCCCTGAGCTCCACGACGAAGTCGCTAAGTCATGGACCGCCCCGTTCTCCGCCAGACTGCGCACTTCCACTTCTGCGGCCTTCACTTCTGTCACCGGCGCGGGAGATAAAGGATATCTCTCCATTCCTCCTGTCGAGGCGGCGGTCGCGTCGCATCTCTGCCCGCCCTCTGCGGGACGGCGCGCGCAGACGACGCTCCCCTCTAAAGCCTGCCGGGTGACTTCATCGCTGCACGGGCGTGCTTACACAGCCGCTGGACAGGCGGTCTCAGCGCTGCATACGATGGCGATCTTGCAGATCTACCAGGCCGACCTTCTCCTTAAACTGGACGAGGAAGGCCCGGGTGCGATCAACGTGGCGGATTTACGAGGCGCTACGGACCTTGCTCTACGCGCCGCTAAAGCCGCTGCTCAGGCCATGGGGCGGAATATGGCCTCTCTCGCCGTTGCTGAGAGACATCTGTGGTTGACGCTGTCTGAGATGACGGAAGCTGAGCGCTCTGTATTCCTCGACGCGCCCATTTCCCCTGCGGGCCTCTTCGGATCTGCCGTCAAGGATTTCGCGGACAGATTCTCGGAGGAGCAGAAGACTTCGCAGGCCATGAAGCACTTCCTTCCGAAGCGCTCGAGCTCCGCTGCAGGTCGCTCTAAGCAGCCGTCTGCTCGCAGCTCGCAGCCTCGGCCTGCATCGCCCGCAGCCGCCGCTACACAGCGCCGCCAGGCCCGGGATCAGAGACCGCGCTCTCGCTCTGCTGGACGCCGCCCCGCTCAGCGCGGGCCTCGGCCGAAGATTGAGCTCAAGCCCGAAGCCTCGAAGCTTTCCTAGCCACTCTAAGAAAGCGACGGTGTTCGGAGCCCGCTGCGGCCGGCTCCCCACCGAAAAGATTCGCTCGTTCAGTTCCTTGCGATGTGACTGTGCCAGTGTATTTAGCAGTGAAGCAGCCGGTGTCTCAGCCCGCTTGCCTGCACAAAAAAGCCGTTTTCATGGCTACCCAGATAAATCCAATAAAGAGTGTATTTTCTGGTATGCCGGCCACGGCCGATGGTGTTATGAGTGTTGTAAGAATGCCCACGCCCCAGTGCCCATTCCCACACCCAGACACAGCCCGCCACGGTGCGAGGCGAGCACACATAAATCTGACTCAGGTCGATTGTGCAAACAATGTAGCGATTGCGCCCATACAATGCCCGCTCACGCTGCATGCCCCGTGTCCCTTGGTTTCTGTAAAAACGAAACCAACACACAATCTATCGGCTCCGGCCGAAAGCGTGCACAGTGCTGTAGATGTGCCCGTAGGTTTGACCCACATCCTCCCGCAAGCACGCCGAATCCCACGGGATTCGCCCCGCTCACTCTCGCTGCGCGTTCCGCCATAGAGATTATGAGCGCGGCCAGACTGCCCGCTGTGCCCAGCGCGCCCCCCGCCTCGAACGCTGTAAACACGGCGTCGTGTTCCCAGGGTACCGGGGCTCTCGAGCCGTTGCCAGGTCACGGCCAGAGCCCGGTCTGCATCCTACCCCTAGCTACTCGCGCAGAGGCGTGGTCGAAGCTACCCGGGGTATCAGACTGGGTGCTGAACACTATAAAGAGAGGCTACTCGCTACAATTCGCACGACGTCCACGCCGTTGTACGGCGCCCGTCGAGACTTCGGTGAAAAACGAAGTATCTCATCTACTTCGAGCCGAGATAGCGAAACTACTGAGCAAAGGGGCCATAGAGCCCCTTTCTCAGGCTCAGAGCGAAGGGGGCTTATACAGCAGATATTTTCTGGTACCGAAAAAAGATGGGGGCTTCAGACCCATTCTAGATCTGAGACAGCTGAACAAAGCGCTTGTGAAGCGCCAGTTCAGGATGCTTACGACCAGGAAAATCCTCGCGCAAGTGCGCCAAGGGGACTGGTTTATGTCGATAGATCTGAAAGACGCGTATTTCCAAATACAAATAGCGTCCCATCACAGGCGATTCTTGAGATTCGCGTTCGAGGGCCAGGCTTATCAATACACAGTCCTGCCGTTCGGCCTGTCTTTGGCGCCCCGTACATTTACGAAGTGCATGGACGCGGCTCTCGCGCCCCTGAGACTTCAGGGCATGCGAGTTATGAACACTTGGACGATTGGCTGATTCTAGCTCGATCACGGTCAGAGCTCATAGAACACAGGGCCACAATGCTCGAGCATCTCGAGACACTGGGCCTGACGGTCAACTGGGAAAAGAGCCTGCTGTGTCCCAGCCAGAGAATTTCTTTCCTGGGAACAGTGTTAGACTCGCTTTCCATGACGGCACGCCTGTCACCGGAGCGCGTACTAAGTATTCAGCGCGTCGCGGAATCCTTCCGCCACGGCTCCATAGTCCCGCTCAGACGGTTTCAGAAATTGCTGGGCCTGGCGGCCTCAGCATCCCATGCACTCCAGCTGGGCCTGCTTCGCATGCGCCCGCTGCAGTGGTGGCTGAAAGCACGGGTCCCGCCCCGGGCATGGTCCACGGGCAGGTGTCGCCTCAGGGTCGACCAAAGGTGCGTTTCGGCTCTGGAACCCTGGAAAGTAACCAGCTGGTATCAGTCTGGTGTGAGTCTGGGGGCCGCCTCAAGGGTGAAAGTGGTGTCTACGGACGCCTCCACCACGGGGTGGGGAGCGCTGCTCGAGGGCAGACCGTTGGCTGGCCTATGGTCAGAGCGGGAGAAGCTCCTTCACATAAACTGCTTGGAATTGATAGCAGTCGACAAAGCGCTGCGGCGCTTCTGTCCCCTGGTGAGGGGCCACCACGTCTTGGTCCGGTCGGACAACAAATCAGTGGTGGCGTACATAAATCGCCAGGGCGGCCTCAGGTCCGCACGCCTTTGCAGGCTGACGGAACCCCTCTTGGTCTGGGCCCAGCGCAACCTCCTTTCTTTGAAAGCGGCGCACGTGCCTGGGCACCTGAATACGGGTCCAGACATGCTGTCCAGAGACAACGTCCTGACAGGAGAATGGTCGCTGCACCCGCAGACGGTCCAGCTCCTGTGGGAAACGTTTGGCAGAGCGCAGGTGGACCTGTTCGCGTCCCGCGAGAACGCTCACTGCCCAGTATTCTTCTCAAAGCGCAGGGACGCGCTGGCCCATACTTGGCCCAGCGGTCCCCTGTACGCTTTTCCCCGGTCTCGCTCCTGCCACAGGTGTTGGAGCGGATCAGGGAAAATGGATGCCCAGTGCTGCTTGTGGCTCCGCTCTGGACGAACCAGGCTTGGTTTCCGGTCCTGATGCGGATGACCAGCACTGCCCCGTGGCCTGTACCGTTGAGGAGAGATCTCCTCTCTCAGGCAGAGGGCTCGATTTGGCATCCTCACCCGGAACTGTGGTCCCTGCACGCATGGGCCATCAACGGGTACCCGCTAGCCTCCCAGAAGGAGTGCTAAACACGATCGCACAGGCTAGAGCTCCGTCTACCAGACGGCTCTATGCCTCGAAATGGTCGGTGTTCTCTACTTGGTGTCGAGCCCGTGGCTTTTCACCGTGGACTACGGGGTTGAGGAAGTGCTTGCCTTCCTTCAGGAGCTGATGGATAAGGGAAGAACCCCATCCACGCTCAAAGTGTACGTGGCGGCCATAGCAACGTTTGCTAAACCTGTGTCTGGCCAGTCACTGGGGAAAAACGACTTAGTCGTGCGTTTCCTACGAGGGGCTCGGAGATTAAATCCTCCCAGGCCCCCTTCAGTCCCGGCTTGGGACCTTTCCACGGTCTTGGAGGCCATGAAAGGCGCCCCGTTCGAGCCGATCCAGCTGTCGGATATGAGGCACCTGTCCCTTAAGACGGTGTTTCTATTGGCTCTCGCTTCAGTGAAGCGTGTAGGGGACTTGCAGGCGCTTTCTGTAAGCGCGTCATGTCTGGAGTTTGGGCCTAACGACTCAAAGGTCGTACTCAAACCGAGGCACGGCTACGTTCCGAAATCCCTCAATACACCGTTTAGGGCCCAGGTGATTTCCCTGTCAGCCCTTCCGGTTCTCGATGAGGAGAGGGACGCGAGTCTCCTTTGCCCTGTCAGGGCGTTAAGGGCTTATGTGTCCCGCTCGGCTGGGTTCAGGCAGACCGAGCAGCTTTTCGTTTTGTTTGGCGGCCGTTCTAAGGGACTCGCCGCCTCAAAACAGAGCCTATCCAGATGGATAGTGGATGCCATAGCGCTGGCTTACACTTCCAAGGGCCTACGGTGCCCATTGGGTGTCAAAGCGCACTCCACAAGAGGCGTGGCCTCGTCGTGGGCATGGTATAGCGGGGTCTCCCTGCAGGATATCTGTACGGCTGCGGGCTGGGCCTCGCCGTCGACATTTATCAAGTACTCAAGTACTCAAGTAACCTGGAGGTGCCCGCCCTACAAGCTAAGCTTTTGGGCGGTCTGAACTTCAGGCTTATTGGCCGCCAATGCGGCTATGTTGCCCTTACGGGTCAGTGTCCCTACGGGACTTTATAAAGGAGTGATGCTTTTAGCCTCTCCTCCTCTACTCTATGTGAGTTATGGTGATTATGCACTAGATGTGCCCCGGGCTTTGCCCCGGGACTCTGGTGTTGGATCCCTGTCCGCACGGCGTTTTGTATGGGGTCCCCATAGCGTAAGATATTACGCAGTACGAGAGATACTCTCGTAAGAGAACGTACTCGGTTACTAACGTAACCTCGGTTCTCTCTAGAGAGGGAACGAGTACTGCGTATCTTGCCGTGCTTGAACTATGCTCTGGTTCGCTTCGGTGTACAAAATCAGAGAAATACAGCTATCGAGGGGTATTTATAGGGTGAGACCACGCCTATACTGGCGGGACATGACGAAATGAGCGCGAAGCGTCTTCATTCGTCATTACGTCACGCAGTGCCTTCACTCGATAGGCTGCAGCTTTTCCAGCGAGGCAGCCAATGGGCGCGCGAGCTGTTTCGCCCTTGTCTGCTTGCTGCTGCAAAAGCGTTTTGCATGATTAAAAAAATTAAGGATAATTTTTGGCTTCAATATCTCGAGGAAAGAGTGTTTCCCCGTAGCGTAAGATATTACGCAGTACTCGTTCCCTCTCTAGAGAGAACCGAGGTTACGTTAGTAACCGAGTACGTTTTCTCTAGAGAGGGAACGAGTACTGCGTAATATCTTACGCTATGGGGAAAACTCTTTTCCACGAGATATTGAAGCAAAAAATTATCCTTAATTTTTAATCAATGTAAAACGCTTTCCAGCAGCAAGCAGACATAGGCGAGACAGCTAGCGCGCCTATTGGCTGTCTTGCGGCAAAAGCAGCAGCCTATCGAGAGAGGCTCTGCGTGACGTCATGATGAATGGGGGCACTTCGCGCCCATATCGTCACGTCCCGCCAGAAAGGGCATGGTCTCGCCCTATAAATAAGCTCGATAAGCTGCCATACACTGATTTTTCATCGCCGAAGCGAACCAGAGCGTATTCCAAGCACGGCAAGATACGCAGTACTCGTTCCCTCTCTAGAGAGAACCGTGGTTACGTTAGTAACCGAGTACGTTCTCTTACGAGAGTATCTCTCGTACTGCGTAATATCTTACGCTATGGGGAACACAGTGTAACACGCCGTGCGGACAGGGATCCAGCACCAGAGACCCAGGGGCCGAGGCCCGGGGCCAGGCCCGGCGCCACGAGGGGGCAAAAGGGGGCATTGCCCCCTCAGATCTGATTTGTGCCCCCTCAGTTTAATTTTTGTATTCATGGTTACAAATTAAATGTTTACCCTTTTGAGCGGTACGGCCCACATAATGGGATTTATAATGTTCCATGACGTGACATCACTGCCAGATTCGCGCGTTGGTTGGCGCTGAGCCAAAGACGGAAGAGCTCAGCGCTGTCATATATCACAACTATGCAGTGTTTTCAACCTCATAAATTATGTTTATTTTAGGTTTCAGACATTTAAATACACATAAGCACTAGTAAAACAATCCATTTGGAGTTTGTAAAATACACACAGATGTGGAAGCAGCAATAACAATCTATTCAAATTTGCCAACGTGTGTTATTCATATCAGATAAACATAGAGGAAGTAACTCTAAAGTTTACTCTATTCTTCTCACAGTTCACCGGCCACTTTCGCGAGAAACTGATGACTGACAGGACTCTGAACTGCGGCGCAAAGAAACATTGTGGCGCATATCTCACGTTATAGATCAAGATCAAGATTATTTATAAAGGTTTTAAACGACCAAACACACTCACTACCAGTTTTTTGAGAATCGGAATATCAGATAGTTGATGACATGGTAAACAAGTTTGTGAATATTTTGAATAAAAAAGGAAATAAAAGCGATACATCTGTAATGCGTTATTGTGCGGTGTCACGTGACAAATATGACGCGTTGCCATGGAAACGTTAAGGTGGAACGTTCCAAAATAAAAACTCACTCTGAGGAGTCAGTTAGAATATTTAAAATTTAAGCGTGAAAGAGTCAATATATGAATAATAAATTATGCTGGCTTATCTTTTTATTATGCGGTTACCTGTGCAGTTGCATATGGAGCGTTTTAGGGAGCGCTGCATTTAAAAATCTGATGGTATAAAGTTAAGCCCCCTTAACAATTTCACATGCCCCCTCAGTAATTTCATCCTGTAGCCGGGCCTACCCGGGGCGCATATAGTGCATAATCACCACATACTCACAGAGAGTAGAGGAGGAGAGGCTAGAAGCATCACTTCTTATAGATAGACCCACGGGGGTAACCATATGACCATTAAACAACCACGCAGCCAGGGTGAAAGCTTTCAGCCTAAACTGTGTGGCCCTACGTGTGCCAGTACTCATGGAGCTGCTGCATCGGTCTAAGCGATGCACAGGCCAAAACTCAGCATCTGAGCCGCACAGCGGGCAGATAGCACTGAAGTCTAGATCGCCAAAAGCTTAGCTTGTAAGGCGGGCACCTCCAGGTTATAGTATTTTATAAATGTAGACGGCGAGGCCCAGCCCGCGGCCGTACAGATATCTTGCAGGGTGACCCCGCTAGACCATGCCCACGACGAGGCCACGCCTCTCGTGGAGTGCGCTCTGACACCCAAGGGGCACTGCAGGCCCTTGGAAGTGTAAGCCAGCGCTATGGCATCGACTATCCATCTGGATAGGCTCTGTTTTGAAGCGGCAAGTCCCTTGGAACGCCCGCCAAACAAAACGAAAAGCTGCTCGGTCTGTCTGAACCCAGACGAGCGGGACACATAAGCTCTTAATGCCCTGACGGGGCAAAGGAGACTCGCGTCCCTCTCCTCATTGAGAACCGGAAGGGCAGACAGGGAAATTACCTGGGCCCTGAACGGTGTATTGAGGGATTTCGGCACATAGCCGTGCTTAGGTTTGAGTATGACCTTTGAGTCATTAGGCCCAAACTCCATACATGACGCACTTACAGAAAGCGCCTGTAAGTCCCCTATACGCTTCACCGAAGCGAGAGCCATGAGAAACACCGTCTTGAGAGACAGGTGTTTTATGTCCGATAACTGGATTGGCTCGAATGGGGCACCTTTCATGGCCTCCAAGACCGTGGAAAGGTCCCATGTCGGGACTGAAGGGGGCCTGGGAGGGTTTAACCTCCGAGCCTCTCTTAGGAAACGCACGACTAAGTCGTTCTTTCCTAGCGACTGGCCAGACACCAGTTTTGCAAACGTTGCTATGGCCGCCACATAAACCTTGAGCGTGGATGGGGTCCTGCCCTTATCCAGCAACTCTTGAAGGAAGGAAAGTACTTCCGTAACCTCGCAGTCTACGGGTGAAAAGCCCTGGGCTTGACACCAGGCAGAGAACACCAACCATTTCGAGGAGTAGAGCCGTCTAGTAGATGGAGCTCTAGCCTGCGCGATCGTTTTTAGCACTCCTTCTGGGAGGTTAGCGGGTACCCGTTGATGGCCCATGCGTGCAGGGACCACAGATCCGGGCGAGGATGCCAAATCGAGCCTTCCGCCTGAGAGAGGAGGTCTCTCCTCAATGGTACGGGCCATGGGGCAGCGCTGGTCAGCTGCATCAGGACAGGGAACCAAGTCTGGTTCGTCCAGAGCGGAGCTACGAGCAGCACTGGGCATCCGTTTTCCCTGATTCGTTCCAACACCTGAGGCAGGAGCGAGACAGGGGGAAAAGCATACAGGGGACGGCGGGGCCAGACATGGGCCAGCGCGTCCCTGCTTTTCGAGAAAAACTTTGGGCAGTGAGCGTTTTCGTGGGACGCGAATAAGTCCACCTGCGCTCTGCCGAACGTTTCCCACAGCAGCTGGACCGTCTGCGGGTGCAGCGACCATTCCCCTGCAGGGACGTTGTTTCTGGACAGTCTGTCTGGTCCCACATTTAGGCGACCAGGCACATGCGCTGCTTTCAGCGAGAGCAGGTTGTGCTAAGCCCAGACCAGGAGGCGTTCCGTCAGCCTGTAAAGGTTTCGGGACCTGACGCCGCCCTGGCGATTTATGTACGCCACCACTGACATGTTGTCCGACCGGACCAAGACGTGGTGGCCTCTTATCTGGGGACAGAAGTGCCGTAGCGCTTCGTCGACTGCTATCATTTCTAAGCAGTTTATGTGAAGGAGCTTCTCCCGCTCTGACCATAGGCCAGCTAGCGGTCTGCCCTCGAGCAGCGCTCCCCACCCCGAGGTGGAGGCGTCCGTAGACACCACCTTCACACTCGAGACGGTCCCCAGACTCACACCTGACTGATACCAGTCGGTTACTTTCCAAGGTTCCAGAGCCGAAACGCACTGCCGGCCGACCCTGAGGCGAAACAGACCCGTGGTCCACGCCCGGGGCGGAACCCGCGCTTTCAGCCACATCTGCAGTGGGCGCATGCGAAGCAGGCCCAGCTGGAGTACAGAGGCTGCCGAGGCCATTAGGCCCAGCATTTTCTGAAACCTTTTGAGTGGGACTATAGAGCCGTGGCGGAAGGATTTCGCGACGTGCTGAATGTTTAGTCCGCGCTCCGGTGACAGGCGTGCCGTCATGGATAGCGAGTCTAACACTGTTCCCAGAAAGGAAATTTTCTGGCTGGAAAACAGCGAGCTCTTCGCCTAATTGACTGTATGGCCCAGCTTCTCGAGGTGCTCGAGTAATGTGGCCCTGTGTTCTATGAGCTCCGATCGTGATCGAGCTAGAATCAGCCAATCGTCCAAGTAGTTCCAAGTAGAAGTCTCAGGGGTGCGAGAGCCGCGTCCATGCACTTCGTGATTGTACGGGGTGCTAGGGACAGGCCGAACGGCAGGACTGTGTATTGATATGCCTGGCCCTCGAATGCGAATCTCAAGAATCGCCTGTGATGGGACGCTATTTGTATTTGGAAATAGGCGTCTTTCAGATCTATTGACATAAACCAGTCCCCGTGGCGCACTTGCGCGAGGATTTTCCTGGTCGTAAGCATCCTGAACTGGCGCTTCACAAGTGCTCTGTTCAGCTGTCGCAGATCTAGAATGGGTCTGAAACCCCCATCTTTTTTCGGTACCAGAAAATATCTGCTGTATAAGCCCCCTTCGCTCTGAGCCTGAGATAAGGGTTCTATAGCCCCTTTGCTCAGTAGTTTCGCTATCACGCGCCGTATAACGGCGGGGACGTCGAGCGAATTGTAGCGAATAGCCTCTCTTTATAGTGTTCAGCACCCATTCTGATACCCCGGGAAGCTTTGACCACGCGTCTGCGTGAATAGCTAGAGGTAGAATGAAAACCGGGCTCTGGCCGCGACAAAGCGGCAGCTCGAGAGCCCCAGTGTCCTGGGAACACGACGCCGTGTTTACAGCGTTCGAGGCGGGGAGCGCGCTGATCACAGCGGGCAGCCTGGCCGCACTCAGCCTCTCTATGGCGGGACGCGCAGCGAATCCCGTGGGATTCAGCGTGTCTGTGGGGAAATGTGGGCGCGAAACTGTGGGCACATCTACTGCACTGCACACGCTTTCGGCTGGAGCCGACTGAATGTGTATTGGTTTCGTTTTTACAGAAACCAATGGACGCGCGGCGTGTAGTGTAAGCAGGCATTGTATGGGCGCGTTCACTACATTGTCTGCACAATTGACCTGAGTCGATTTTATGTGTGCTAGCCCTGCACCGTGGCGGGCTGTGTCTGGGTGTGGGAATGGGCACTGGGGCGTGGGCATTCTTACAACACTCATAACACCATCGGCCGTGGCCGGAACACCAGAAAATACACTCTTTATTGGATTTATCTGGGTAGCCATAAAAACGGCTTTTGTGTGCAGGCAAGCGGGCTGAGACACCGGCTGCTTCACTGCTAAATACACTGGGACAGTCACATCGCATGGAACTGAACGAGCGAGAAGTTTCGGTGGAGATCCGTCCGCAGCGGGATCTGAACACCGTCGCTTTCTTAGACTGGCTAGGAAAGCTTTGAGACCTCGGGCTTGATCTCAATCCTCGGCCGGGGCCCGCGCTGAGGGGGGCGGCGTCCAGCAGAGCGAGAGCGCGGTCTCTGGTCCGGGCCTGGCGGCGCTGTGCAGCAGCGGCGGCGGGCGGTGCAGGCTGCGGCTGAGAGCTGCGAACAGGCGGCTGTCTAGGGCGACCTGTAGCGGAGCTCGAGCGTTTCGGGAGGAAGTGCTTCATGGCCTGCGAAGTCTTCTGCACCTCAGTGTATCTGTCCGCGAAATCCTTGACGGCAGATCCACAGAGGCCCGCTGGTGAAATGGGCGCGTCGAGGAATACAGAGCGCTCGGCTTCCATCATCTCTGACAGTGTCAACCACAGATGTCTCTCGGCAACGGCGAGTGAGGCCATATTCCGCCCCATGGCCTGTGCAGCGGCTTTAGCGGCGCGTAGAGCGAGGTCCGTATCGCTTCGTAAATCCGCCACGCAGATAGCTCCGGGTCCTTCCTCGTCCAGTTTATGGAGAAGGTCAGCCTGGTAGATCTGCAAGACAGCCATCGTGTGCAGCGCTGAGACTGCTTGTCCGGCGGCGGTGTAAGCTCGCCCATGCAGCGATGACGTCACCCGGCAGGCTTTAGATGGGAGCGTCGTCTGCACGCGCCGTCCAGCGGAGGGCGGGCAGAGATGCGACGCTACCGCTGCCTCCACAGGAGGAATGGAGATGTACCCTCTATCTCCCGCACCGTCGACAGTGGAGAATGCCGCGGAGGTAGAGGTACGCAGCCTGGCGGAGAAGGGGGCGTTCCACGACTTGGAGACCTCGTCGTGAAGTTCAGGGAGGAAAGGACCACTCCTTTCCTCCCTGAACTTCACGACGAGGTCTCCAAGTCGTGGAATGCCCCCTTCTCCTCCCCTGGACTAAGACGGAGCTTCGTCTTTCCCGAGAAAGCGTCCGTCCAGTCTGTTGCGCGGTGGTAGCGCGGGCGCCTCCCAATCGAGGCCGATGCTTTCCACGGCCTAAGTGAACAGACTCATCAGCTCAGCCTCAATGCCGGCTCTCTTCCCAGAGGGTTGCCGGGAAACGTTATCGGAGGGGAGGTCCACGGAGCTCGCCCAATCCTCGCTATCAGAAGCCACGAGAGAGCATACCTCAGCAGGTTCGTCGAACTCGGGGGCGGATGTGGCGGCAGACGGCGGCCGTTGTCCGTCCGGGAGCGACTCGAGCGAAGCCGGCGAAGCAGGCGGGCGAACCGGCGAGCTTTGGCGGGCTGGAGAAAGCTCGGGAGCGCGCTGTGCGCGGCGCTTCTTGCGGCGCGGCACCACAGTAGGCTGGGAGGCGGGCTCAGAGAACGATGCCAGGCGAGTCCTCAGAGTCACCATGGGCAAAAGCTCGCAATGAGGGCCTCCGCCGTCAGCGAGCGCGATAGCCGCGTGATCCTCACCCAGGCAGGACACGCAGATGACATGACGGTCCTCGTCGCTGAGTTGGGCGCGGCACGAGCCACAGGATGGCATCTTCAAAAAGACGCAGCTCTTTTAGGAACAGGGAGAAGTGTGTGTTGCGTCACGTAAGCAAACACGCACTCTCATGCAGAGCAAAGGATATAGTACGCCGGAAAGCGCAGCAGGTACGGCGGCTGAAGGCGGCGAGGCCAGCGACTCCAGACTCAAGGGCACGTCCCGCTGAAGGCTACAGGTCAACGGCGCGGCTTCTTACTCCGGATCCAGCGATGCGTGAGCTTCGCTGAAGAGTTGAAAAATCAGTGTATGGCAGCTTATCGAGCTTATTTATAGGGCGAGACCACGCCCTTTCTGGCGGGACGTGAAGATATGGGCGCGAAGTGCCCCCATTCGTCATGACGTCACGCAGAGCCTCTCTCGATAGGCTGCTGCTTTTGCAGCAAGACAGCCAATAGGCGCGCGAGCTGTCTCGCCTATGTCTGCTTGCTGCTGCAAAGCGTTTTACATTGATTAAAAATTAAGGATAATTTTTGGCTTCAATATCTCGTGGAAAAGAGTTTTCCCCATAGCGTAAGATACTCTCGTAAGAGAACAACACTTACCATGCTTTTACCATAGTAACATTAGTTTTACTGTGATACAGTACTTATTGTAAATGCACAGTAACCACAACACTTACCATGCTTTTACTACAGAAACCCTAGTTTTACTGTGATATGTGTGATAAAAGGACAGTGACCATAACACTTACCATGGTTTTTAATGCTTAATAATGTAATTATGTAAATTAATGTAATGTCCTATATTTGTTAAGTTAAATCAGTACTTTTTCCTTGAAATAATCCTATATATTATTAATAATGATATTTTCTTTTCTCTTTCTTCAGCTGAAAAGACTAAAAGGGCCTTTCGGACTCAGTCAGCTCATTATTGTTGAGGACAAGTAAACCGAGGAGATGAAAAGCTGCAAAGGCAAATATTTGCAGGGCTCTCAAGTGTCACGCATTGAGCGTGACAGTCACTCATTTCGGTCTTTTGTCACGCTATCCCGCCACACATTGTATTTCTCGCTGAAAAACTATTTGATATATAATTAATATGCCGCAGCGCCCAAAACTCTGGCCGCGCCGCTCTCACTGTGGAACCGGCAGGAATCAAGCGCGTCTCCTCTGTTGTTGTTCGTCGAGCTATAGCCAATCAGAAAATAGCACTATTGTATCCGGGTAAGATATAACGCAACAACCAATGTCACCCCGTCGGCTGGGTGTAACTCATCTCTCTCTCTTTCTCTCTCCCCCCCTCTCTTAATCAAACATTTTATAAAAGCATTTGTTGTTTCTTAAACCTTTTCTTACAAAACCCATAGCCCAATCAGTATGAACATAGTCTCAAAGTCTTAATAATTCACAAGATTTAACAAGTTGTCAAATTCGTACGATACTCGTACATATTTGTATAGTAGTGCACAGACCTCCTCAGGGGCAGGGGCGGAGGGACCAAAAAGGGCACTAAAAAAAAATGACTTCAAATAACAATCAATTGTATTTTTTTTACAGAATTTAAATGTAATTATTTATTAAATAAATCACCTGTATTTAAAGCAGTACCCGTCTGTCTGTTGTTGTTTTAAATATATTAATGACTTCCTCATGATTAATTGGAATATCTCGCTCGATGGAGAGCATCAGTAGGTCAGAGAGCCTCTCTTCATTACAAAGACTTCGAAGACTGGATTTCACAAGCTTTAACTTTGAAAATGACCGTTCAACTGTAGATGTGGAGACAGGTAATGTTGCATATATTTTAAGGAGTTGAGAAAGAGAGGGGAAAACAGACTCAATCCCATTGTCTTTCAGGCACTTTAGCATTTCCTGCACATTGCTTTTGGGGAAGGAGTAGGATGCATGAAACACTTTAAGTTCTGTGAAGGTCTTTTCTTCCTCAATCCCATAGAACTTACTAACTGTTCTGACAAGTTCAACATCACCAGGTTCCACTCCTTTTGACCATTTGGATGCTATTGTCAGACTGTGTAAGCCTTTGAGGATAATGCCAGTTGAACTATTATCCTTTCCTTTGAATCGTCTGACCATCTCTTGAGTAATGGTATCCAAAAAGGTGTAGTATACCCTTGTTCGGTAGAACTCCTCCAAACTGTCCGGGTGATGGTCTTCCCCTGTTGACTTGGAACTGTACTTATACCTTGCAGGTATTTTTCTGGGTCTCGTCTCACCAGGTATTTTGTCAGCAAACTCAATTCCAGCAACCTCAGCCCTCTCCTTTGCTTTTTCAAACACATTTTTGAATTCACTTTCTGACCTCAGTTCCTGAAGTCTTTTTAGCACTCCTTCCACCACTGTGTATGACACTGCCAAATCGATATCTTTACGCTGAAGAGCAGCTGATGCAACAGCAGTCTCCTGAAACACTGGGGTGGCCACCTCCAAACAAAGCATAAACTCAAAATTTATGCTGCGAAACAACATTAGAGCATCACCTGCAGCTGGATCTGGTGGATTGCTGTCTGACATTTTTTTCAACAGCTGCATAACTGCAGAAAGGACTTTCTGCAGTGCTTTTAAGGCATTTTCTCGACAGGCCCAGCGTGTGTCAGTCAGCCGTTTTAATTCCCAGGTTTTCTCTCCAGCATATAACAGTTTTTGCATTTCTATGAATGCAGCATGGCGCTTGCTAGAAGAAGACAGGAAAGTGTAGAGCCTCTCTACCAAATTAAAAAAACGCACAAAATGGAGGCTTGATTTAGCGGTCTCCACTAACACTAGGTTTAAACAGTGTGCGTGGCAGTGCACATATAGTGCTTTTTCATTTTGGCTCTGAATTCTGGCCTGCAGCCCCTTGTAACTAGCACTCATGTTAGCTGCTCCATCGTAGCCCTGACCCCGGATATTTTCAGCGTTCAATCCATTTTCTGAAAGAAGGGTCATTACCACTTCCTCTAGGTCTTTGCCACATGTTGATTTTACCTGACACACTTGGATGAAGCGCTCCTTTATTTGCATGTCATGGACAAACCGGACCACAAAGGATACTTGCTCTGAGTGTGACACATCGGTAGTTTCATCCAAAAGAATTGAAAATATCTTTGCCTCATTAATCTCTTTTAGAATTACATTCCTCACTTGTGTTCCAAGAGATCTTATTAGATCATTTTGGGTCCTGTTGGATAAAAGTGTCACCTGTGGCTTCTTCTTGTGCGACTGAGTCACCTGGATACACTCGAGATGCATTCTGAGGACACTGTCATATTCAGCTAGGAGGTGCACAAGCTCAAGGAAATTTCCTCTGTTTGAACTGGTGCTACGTTCATCATGGCCTCTAAATGCAAGTCCTTGCCTGGCCAAATATACTGTGATGTCTATCAACCGAAACAGGATTTCTCTATTTTTCTGTCTTTCCTTTTCACTTTGTAACTCACATTCTGCAGCCTGAGCTTTAAAAGCTTCAACTAAAGGTCCCTTTCTATAGTTGGCCCACCTCACCATACTGATCATATGGGCTTCAGTGGCAGCATGCTCATTCATCTTTTCAACAGCCTTCCTCCAGTTAACAACTCCAGCTGTTCTCCATGCTGTTCTGGCTTTAAACTTTTCTTCTGTCAAGAAGAGACGACAACTAAAGCAGTGCATGGCATCTTTTGCCACAGAGTACTCTAGCCAGTTGTTACCAGCATACCACTGGCTCTGAAAAGACCGTCCCTGAGAATTTTTTGGAAAGTCAGATACTGGTTGACATGGTCCAAGAGAGCAGCAGAACTGTATATAGTTGCTATCAACTTTAATTTGATGCTGATCAACATGAGCTGGGTCTGTTGGAAACTGTAAGGCCATCAAGGATGGGTAAACTTCTGGTGCTTTTGAACTCAGAACCTGAAATTCAGTATCTGCTTCTGCAGCGCCTTCCTCTGTTATCTCTCCTCCTTCCTCCTCACTTGGTCTAATGTCTCCTTGCATTTCCTGACTCATCTCACTTTCTTCCTCATTGGCTCTAACCTCTCCTTCATCTTTCTCTCTTGTCTCATCTGCTTTCCCTTGAATCTCTTCAATACTCTCCTTATCTGAACTGCAACTCTCTATAAAAATGAAAAGTATATTTTAGAGTGATAGTTCACCCCAAAATGAAGATTCTTTCTTTTGTGGAGAATAAAATTAGATTATATAATTATTGTGTGTGTGTCCATATAATGAACAGGAATGGGGACTCCCCATGGCTTTCAATATATGGATAAAACAATTTTTAAAAATATTCCACAGAAGAAAGTCAGACACGTTTGGAACTGCATATGGGTAAGTAAATTATCAATTTGGTAAAATTATTCCTTTAATAAACACTTGTTATTGTCCTCAACCTCAAGTGTAAACTTTTTTTTACGATTGTAATACAAGTTTAATCTAACAGTACCTGCATTTTTATTCTCTCTTTTCAGCCAACTTGTGAGAGGGATGCTTCCTTTGGCTGCATCAGAGAGTTCCTTGATTTTCTTTGTTTTTATTCTTTCTTTCCTTGGCATTCTAAGAAAATATGTTGATACAATTATTAGAATGCATAACACATCAAATGAAAATAGGGAAATTATGATAATATTACAAAATATTATTTACTTTACCAAAGAAAACAGTGAGAATCAAGAAGGCAATTATGGAAAATTAATTTAGTTTTGTTGATGTTGTAAATTTAATGTATGTATTATATGTATGAAAGACAGTGTTAGCTATCATGAATCAGTAACACTTTACAATAAGATTTAATTAGTTAAATTAGTTAACATTAGCTAATAATGAACTGCACTTCTACAGCATAATCTTAGTTAATATTAATTTCAGCATTTACTAAAACATTAAAATCAAAAGTTGTATTTGTCATCATTAGTTAATGCACTGACTGTGACATAACATGAATAAACAATTAACAGTTGTATTAAGATAAACAGTAACAAATGTGTTGCTCATGGTTAGTTCATGTTAGTTCATACATGAGTAATGAACAAATGAACCTTAAAGCATTACTATGAAATCAAATATATAAGTTCTTTACAATTTAGAGTTGGACATGGAATTAAGATTTAATTTAACTAGATGTATTTCCCCTTGCACTTTTATTCCTTGGATAAAAACGAATGACATTGTCAATCAGAATGCGTCTGAGATCGAGTTATACTTTTATTATAGTTAAGAATAACTTGCATGCTACCGCAAATTTTAGAGTAGCATGGTGTTGGTAGGATAAATGTAATTTTCTGTATTAGCTTAAACGTTACCTGCTGTTCGTTTAAAGCGACTCGCGCGAACTGCTGCGTAGTGCGTATCAGAAGACCAGAACCGTTAAATGCGTATGAGGCGCTGCAAAGGAAACTCCGCCTACCACTTCTCCGCCAAACCGCCAAAAAAATGTTTTATATAATATTTGTTTGTATTATTATTGTTTGTGGCAAGGGTGTGTAGTAAGTATATTGTTATTTATTATAATATTTATAATAATTATTATTATTTACAATTATCAGAAAAGGGCACAATACATTTTGAGACAAAAGGGGCAGGGGCTTGAGCCCCCCCGGCCCCCCCCTGTGCACGCCACTGCTCATACATAATTCTGCAGCTTTTACTTCTAGTGCTGTCATTGGCTACTGACTCATTCCAGAATTGCGGGTACATTTCAAGTAGAAAAAGAAAACAAAAAATTTGATATTTTTTTCTGTTAAACTTTTTTATTTGAATAGAATGCACTTTAAATTCAACATTTTCAATATTTGCTTATCTTAAAGGGTACCTATTATGGCATTTAAAATGTTCCTAATAATGTTCTGGGAGTCCCCAACAACAGTTTTACATGCATGCAATGACAAAAAACACTTTTGTTGTCCTATAATATGCATTTATTTTTACCTGATTTGCTCACCGACTCCCTAATGATTCGTTTGACGACTCATTTGTCCAAACCCCTCCTTTGCGTGACGCTAATCGGCGGTGATTGGTCAGATGACCCAGTCAGTTATATTTTGCGTTAGCCCAAAGCTTAAACATATTGATAAAGCACTGCAGTACTACAATACGCTTCACATAATTTCACATATTTCAAAAAACAAAAAAAATGACATCGGAGACCTAGAAGCTGCTGAGCGTAACTCTCACTCTGTCACACACACACACGCACGCACACACACACACACACACACACACACACACACACACACACACACACACACACACACACACACACACACACACACACACACACACACACACACACATAAAAGCAACAATTATTAATAGTACTTACAGGTTGTGATTCGGAGGAGGAAGCTGATCCAAATAAACTTGGTATTGAACGTTCCTTCAGTATCAGGCGACTCGCGAATACACCATAATCCACACAGCATTTGTGTTTGTGAAGCGATCGTCATTAAAATAACGCGAACACAGCTCAAGGTGGCTATACTTGTGTGGTATAGTTGTAAATATAAACTCTAGCCACTGAGTCTTCACATGCTTGTCCCTGGGCAGTGAAAAAAAAAGTTTGCTTTTGATTCGCACTTCAGAACAGAGTCTCGTCGACATGTTGTTGTCAGGTTTCTCTGTCTGCTGGGCGCGCACACTGAGTGGGCGTGTCGAATTCAAATAACTTGTGCAAGTGACGTACGAAAGTGCATCGTTCGTCTATCGATTCATATCAGCGACTCAGAGTCGACTCTTACTTTTGAGAGACAATAACTTTGTATACGGTGAACTTTCATATTTAAAACTTTGCAGGATGTTTTTGTTCACTTAGATCTATGTTACACACTACATGAAAGGTAATTTTCAAAATTCCATGATAGGTACCCTTTAAACTTGTAAGATTTAAAATATTAAGACTAAACAAAGTAAACATCAATACAATGTACAGACAAATCTGTCAACTCTGTTATAGACAAATTGGGTTGACGATAACAGAGTTGACGAAAACAGAGTTGACATTTTCCATCATTTTGTGCTTTAGCTCAAAATGCTAACCTCAAACCAGATACCACATGGCATGTCTAAAAACAGAATTTTATGTGTTTTCGCCATATTATCGTTTTTTAAAAAGTGAATGAGAGATTCACTGCAATAACACAATAATATATTTCACAAATATTTAATCTACTATTGGTGTATCCTAAACATTTTGTACAAATTAATGAGAGAAGAATAATGACATACTTCACTGCTTTCCAGAATTTCCAACCAGAGGAAGTGACATCACTTGGTGCAAGTCACATGCTTTTTCTACAAATGCTTTGAAGTTTTTTTTTTTTTTTTATAACAGAGGTAACAGAGTTGACCAGAACGTAGGGACAGACACAAAATCTATTTATTTAATAATTAAATTACTAATAATACAGAAAATATATATTCATGCAATTGTTTATATAACTTAACAGAGTAAACACAAAAAATATTTGAAAATTAGACTTAATTGTTTCATGATAATTCAAGTTGAATGTATGAATCAGGAGGCGGAGACAGTCAATAATAGGGGAGTGGGAGTCATTTAGTTAATATTCCCAATTAAATTTTTTCCTAAATATACATAAAGCATAATTTTTTTGTGATAGTTAAATATAATGTGTGTTATTATTCAAAACTGATTTAAAAAAGAGATTTTTTTTATAAATAAAAGAAGGTTTATCTGGGAGACTTGAAATGAACCCCCAATTCTAGAATGACTCTACTGCCTCGATTCCTGTACATATTTATCGCAATATTTGTAATTCAGTTGCTCCCCTTCTTGGAAAGTAGTCAGATGTCCCACACACTGTCAGAAAGTTTATATTAATTGCATTGTATTCATTAAAATAATTGCAAATTGGTCCCTGTCTGTTCATGTTCCAATGATACATGATTTATCTTCACATCTCATGACCTACCTCTGTTTGCAAGAGTGGAAAAGCTATTCTGACTTGTCACATGACATCATATATTCAATTATCTTGTAGTAATCAGATCAGTTACGCTGCTGCTAACTGTCCCGTTTGCAAATCATGTTATTTTTAAAAGGGTTCATATGATTATTACTTTCTATTAAAGACATACTTTTATTCATAGAAATGACCACATATCAGTGAATTTATTACATACAAATGCTTTTAACATTTAATTATGCAACTCTCTTTACAGAAAATATCCCAAAGTTATGTATTTTAGCATATGCAATGCATTGCACATACGATCAAGCGTTGTGCATTGAAGAATGACATTATGCATTATGCACATTCAAGAAATGAAGCTTAGCGCAAGTTCTGCCGGGAAGACTCAATCGTTCACGCCATGTATTACCTTCTCACTTATCCAATCACATCCTAATAGCCAGTATAAAAGGGTGGTACTTACTCATGTCTGAGTTCTCAGATGCTGTCGCTTCAACCATTCATGCTCTCGCTCAGTCGGCAGCCAACATGTTTCAGGACACGCTAACTGTTTACTACTATCGAGTTCCGACGACGGATATGCCCGCTACTATATCTCCCACTACACGTCGAGGTTCCCGCGTCAGCGCCGCATCTCCCCGTAGACACAGCGGTCTCCGGATCAGCCAAGGCCTCTCATGAGAAGTTCAGCTCATCCAGGCTAAAACACGCTGCATGTGTAACCAATCAGTTTCCATTTCACGTCATCAAAAGCTCAACAGCGCCAGTTCAGCCAGGATAATCCAGCAGGAAGAGTCATCATCAACAGCAAAAGAACCTCGCTGTCTGCACGGGTGCATCATCCCGCAGATCACCGATCCACCGAACCAACAACTCTGCAAGTCTCGAGAGGCGTCTCTCACTGGTTCAAGTTCAAGCTCCACTTCCAAGGCTTTCAAGTCGGTCTTTCAAGTTTTTGGTAGGCGCTTCCACCAGCCACTGCATCATGTTCCCTCTATCATGATTAAACTTCATCCAGGTAAGTATCTCCGTTGCTTCCTACATCAGCGGTAGAGTTCAAATTGTTGTCCACGCCACGGTGACGTGGCACAGCGCGTTCGTTACGGTACTACTGATCTTCAGACTGCAACGGGGCCCGGATAGCTCGCCTTAAAGGGGAAGTGTCCGTAGCAAGTGTAAGCAAGTTTCGCATCACCGATATTCCACAGTAGACTACAGTGATCTGATATACCAGTGTTGTCAATACCACACTCTCGTGGGCAGTTCGCAAATACCCACTATCAACTGAGTAACTGATTTATAAATAAATAAATAAACAAATACATAAAACCTGAGCTAAAGAGAGCATCATTCGGCTGTTATGCATACTGTAGTGGATATCTCTACAACGGGAGTTAATTACATATTACAAAGTGTTGTAATTCTAAAAACAATTATTTTCAAAATATTTAGGCCTACTTTAAAATCCTATTATAATACGTCCCCTAATTAAGATGAGATCTCCAATATTGGAAATGTGTACAATCTCTGTAATACTCAACCTTCCCGGTGACTACTTAATACACTGATATGTGCGATAGAAATATTTACGTGACGGGTATTCCCACATTAACGTACAGAATGCAGACTAAGGATGCTCCGGTCAAAGGCCACATATACTTAGTCAAAACTGCTAACTCAGAACTAACAGTCATATTAGTTTTATCAAGTCAAACCAATCACCAGAACTAATCAGCGAAGGAGACTCGAGTGACATTGTCTTTGCTCAACTGTATGATTTTCATGTTCATGTATCTTTCTATTCAGACTCTCAACTTTTGTTGTGGCCAGCGATCTCCCAGCCATGAACGGCGCTATTCCTGCATAGAGCATCTCGGGAGCCATGTCAGGCAAATGCTGCGCATCTGAGAACAGGTTTCTATGCTCAAAATACAACAGATCAAGTATAATTTAGGTAATGCTAGTGGCTTCTTGACAAGCTGCCGTCACCTTACTTCAGGTAAGTACCGTAAGAAGGCAGATTTAGCGGTTTAAGAATTTCAAAAAAAAAAAAAAAAAAAAAAAAAAACACACATAGACAAGGGTGCATGTCCAATCTCAGATTCGGATATCTAGATCAGTAAAGGCTAGATAAATCTCTAAGCTCACTCAAGGTTCATTTTGTCCACTCTTCAAAAAAATCATCCTATAGCGTCCTAAGGAATTTGATGTGTTCGCAAACATATTGATATCGTTGTGCTACTGCTAACAAAGCATGGTTGTCATCAAGGCAGATCTTATCGTTAGGCGATCATGCCATTCCTGAGACGCTAATTTGGCGTTAGTCATCTTCAATTTCATAACTAAGGTTCCGCTTATTCCTGCCCACTGCAAAGCCATCGCTATCGTTCCAGGCTTTCAGACAGCTTTGCCCTTCAGCAACCCGGATCCATCACCCCGCCCTCCTCTAACAGAGATTGTTAAATTAGTAATGTTTTCTTTTCTTTTCAGATTCCTCTTTCTACATCCTGATCACAGCCGATTGTTCCTTCCTCGTCTACAATTACGAAAATCGATATGTGGCGGGTCTCCTGTGTGCATGCGGAGTTTGGCTCGGAATGCCCCACAGATAACTCGTATAGCATTTTGGAATGATCATTTCGAAGGCGAGTAAGCATATCGTTTTGTCTATCCCTTTGGTCGTGGTAGGGCTGCTGCTCCCTGCACAGGGGTTGGAGTTTCAACGGCTCGTTTTTCAGCTTCGATTATCTCTCACCAACAATTTTTAACTTTCAGCTGTTCAACCGGAATCATTCAAGATGGAGAGACTCAAGAAGCGTCAACTTATAGACAACATTCCGAATGGCTGTTGATGAATCATGTAGCTCATCGTAGCTATCTCTAGTTACTGATTAGCTTACTCTGTCTCGATATTCTATAAATCATGTCCTGTGGGCAGGATTCATGTAAATGTAGGTTGTGATGCTCTAACCCAGGAGGAATGTCGCTAGCTCCTCTCAGCGCTGTTGTAGTCTTTAAAAAGCAATTTCTTAAATGAATTTCTCCCAATGCTGAACTTTGAGTGTTGTAACCTTGCAGATGTCGGTTATGCTTAAAATGGCAACATTACACACTAAGTTAGAAAAGCAAAATTCATTGCAGCCATGTCTGTTACAGCGTCACGGCTCATGCATTCAGGGGATTCACTCCAGGAGCTAAATACTCAGTTTTCCCCATGGTCTTTTCTGATTTACGTTTCTCACCTAATTTTTTTTTTTACTCTCTCTTGTTAAGAAATATAAGGATGATTCTCAAGGCTCTGTTTCACATTATCAATTCATAAACGAGTATCAATTCTGTCCCTTCTCATCTATTTAAAATTCTAACGGAGCATTTCTCTCTAAGCCTGGTCAGGACTTATCAGTTTCTGTCCTCAAATGTCGCAGTCTATCTCCCTCCCAGTATACTGGTCATTCCTTCAGGATCGGGGCAACCATTACAGCAGCTGATCGTGGCATTTCTACTTCAGCTATTAAGATCCTGGCAAATGGTCTTCCTCCGCATTAGAGTCACATAAGATCCGATTCAAAGTCATCCTCGAAGCTCAGCAAGCTCTCCAGTAACAGTTCAGGTAAATACCTATGCAACTACTGGTGGTGGTGTTTAGGCCAAGGTGGCCTTGTATGAAAGTTAAGATAGCCAGTGGGCCTGCACATAAGAAATCAAAAGATGGTCTGTGGTCCATGTGAAACAATTCAAATGATGGTCTGTGGTCCATGTGAAACAATTCAAATGATGGTCTGTGGTCCATGTGAAACAATTCAAATGATGGTCTGTGGTCCATGTGAAACAATTCAAAAGATAGCCTGTGTCCTATCAAACGACCGCCGTGGCCCATGCGTCCTATCAAACGACGGCCTGTGTCCTATCAAAAGATGGCCTGTGGCCCATGTGTCCTATCAAACGACGGCCCGTGTCCTATCAAAAGTTGGACTGTGGCCCATGCGTCCTATGGAACGACGGCCTGTGACCTATCAAAAGATGGCCTGTGGCCCATGTGTCCGATCAAAAGATGGCCTGTGGCCCATGTGTCCGATCAAAAGATGGCCTGTGGCCCATGTGTCCGATCAAAAGATGGCCTGTGGCCCATGTGTCCGATCAAAAGATGGCCTGTGGCCCATGTGTCCGTTCAAAAGATGGCCTGTGGCCCATGTGTCCGATCAAAAGATGGCCTGTGGCCCATGTGTCCGATCAAAAGATGGCCTGTGGCCCATGTGTCCGTTCAAAAGATGGCCTGTGGCCCATGTGTCCGATCAAAAGATGGCCTGTGGCCCATGTGTCCGATCAAAAGATGGCCTGTGGCCCATGTGTCCGTTCAAAAGATGGCCTGTGGCCCATGTGTCCGATCAAAAGATGGCCTGTGGCCCATGTGTCCGATCAAAAGATGGCCTGTGGCCCATGTGTCCGATCAAAAGATGGCCTGTGTCCGATCAAAAGATGGCCTGTGGCCCATGTGTCCGATCAAAGATGGCCTGTGGCTCACGCGTCCCATCATAAGAAGGTCGCGGCTCACGCAAAAAAAATAAAAAATAAAAAAAAAAAAAAAATAAATAAATAAAAATAAATAAATAAATAAAAATTATAGCCTATTTCTAATATTTTTTCCCTCTCTATTTCAGGTACTTCAGATTCACGACCGTGGTATACCTCCTCTACCGTTCTTTGGGGGTGGGCCCCGTCCCGGCGGATTATTACTCCCTAATTTTTGGGGTGGGCTGCGCCCCGCCTTCACCTCAGGCGGATGCGCAGATTCCGTACCCTCGAATGCGAGTTACGGACGGGGCCTACGCCAAAGAATTGATTGCTTGCTGAGCTCGTAAATAAATGTTATTGTCTCAGTATATTCCTCCCGAGCCCTTTCTGGTAGAAATGAAGCTTAGCGCAAGTTCTGCCGGGAAGACTCATCGTTCACGCCATGTATTACCTTCTCACTTATCCAATCACATCCTAATAGCCAGTATAAAAGGGTGGTAACTTACTCATGTCCTGAGTTCTCAGATGCTGTCGCTTCAACCACCTCCATCCTCCCCATCCACCACCAGACGGGACCTTCCTTCATCTCCCTACCATTCTACGCCGGGTCCTCCCCACCAGATGGGACCTCCCTTCATCTCCCTACCATTCTACGCCGGGTCCTCCCCACCAGATGGGACCTCCCTTCATCTCCCTACCATTCTACGCCGGGTCCTCCCCACCAGATGGGACCTCCCTTCATCTCCCTACCATTCTACGCTGGGTCCTCCCCTCCATCCTTCCCATCACCCCCAGACGGGCTCTCCCCTCTACCCTAAAGATGCCAGGATGTCCTCTCCTCCTTCCACCCCACCACCACCAGATGGCACCCTTCCTTACTTCGCAGGGGGTGGGCTGCGCCCCCGCCTTCACCTCAGGCGGGATGCGCAGATTCCGTACCCTCGGAATGCGAGTTACGGACGGGGCCTACGCCAAAGAATTTGATTGCTTGCTGAGCTCGTAAATAAATGTTATTGTCTCAGTATTATTCTCCCGAGTCTTTCTGGTAGAACTAACTCATACTGCAGTGCATTGAAGAGATGTGCAATGTAATCTGCATTTGCATTCAAGAACCAACTTTTCCGTAGTGCATTGAAAAGATATCATTTGCACATATGCACAACGCTTGATCGTGAGTGCAATAAAATGGCAACAGCATATTGCATTGCACATCTGTTTAATGCACTACGGAGTGAGTTAGTTCTTGAATGCTTTGCAATGCAACAAAGTGTATAATGATTATTCTTCAATGCTTGTTCATATGTGCAATGAAAGGCAACAGTAGATTGCATTGCAATCTCTTCAAATGCACTTCGGAATTAGTTCGTTTTTGAAGGCATTGCAAAGCAACAAAGTGCATATTGCTTAAATGTTATTCTTCAATTCAAAACGACTGATCGTATTTGCAATGCATTGCAATAGCAGATTGCATTGTAATCTCTTCAATGCACTACGGAATAAGTTATTTCTTGAATGCATTGCAATGCAACAAAGTCCATATTGCTTATTCTTCAATGCAAAACGCTTGATCCAATTTGTTATGCATTGCAATAGCAGTATTATGTCCTGACAATGGTGTCTTGAACCGAGCGTTGACAGATAGCTAACAGAAATAAAGCTCCATCACACGTTCCTCTTTGTGCTTATGTGATGCACACTTTACTTTACTTGTAAAACTAAAAGAAACACACAAAAAATACAAATTACAAGGTAATCCACAAAAAAATGTCATGGATATTGTTCACATTCAAACATCCACTTACACATTTAAACAACTAAATAAACAACCGATATGCCTTAATATCTTAAACATGTGCTTAAATAGATTAAAGGAAAGAACAGCTTCACTTGTATATTAGCCGTTAGATCGCGCTAGCTTTCAGTATAAAACATCAATGTCTAAACATTTTATTAACGACTAGCCTTTAATTAGACTAACACAACATTATTACAGTTGTTTTCAATATAAAATTTACAACTTACGATCGTAACTACTCCAAAGTTTAGACAGCAAACAATGACGTGCATCCAAATAGATCGAGTCTCTTCTTCTATTACTTTACGTGCTTCCTGTTGCGTACTGTTGAGCAGCGTATTACCATTTTGTTACACTAGGTGTCACACACGATCTAACTTATACAAATCAAAGTACAGCTTACAAAGAAAAACTAACAGTGTACAGAACACTCCCCACCTGGTTTAACTTGGGTTATACCACTATGCATTCTGATTACTTGACAAAAGTAAGACTATGTCACATATAGGTCTTAAGTATTCCCTGACAATTCCCTGCTTAGCAGTCTTCACCATACCCTTACAAACTTTTCCATCAGATGAGACTACAGTCTTTGTTATGAGACCAACTGGCCACTCACTGCGCTTAGCTTCCCCATCTTTCAACATGACAATGTCCCCTTCCTGAATACTATTCCTCTCTTCTGTCCATTTCCTTCTGGGTTGCAAGGTCGACAAGTACTCCTGCGTCCATCGCTTCAAAAATGAATCTGCCAACATCTGAACTTGACGCCATTGATTTTTGTGCAGGTGACCTAACTCAAAGTTTCCTGGAGGTGCTGGAGCAACACTAGCGTTCTGAGTTAAAAGCATTGCTGGTGAGAGCACTTGAGGCATGCCTGCATCTGTCTAGATTGGGGTCAAGGGTCGGGAATTCATGATGGCCATGACTTCAGCCATTAACGTGGTTAAGACCTCATGCGTGAGTCTTGTTGGAGTTTTCATCAAGAGAGCTTCCAGAATACGTCTGGCTATCCCAATCATTCTTTCCGGAGTGCGGAGCATTAAATGTCCAAGTGCAGCCCTGATTCTGCAAGAAACCTTTCAACTCTGAGTTGCTACTCTCAATTTGTAGTTCCTTCACCGCTCCGACAAAATTCGTCCCTCTGTCTGAACGAAAATGTTTCACTGGTCCTCTGACAGCCAAGAAGCGTCGCAAAGCACAAATGAAGCTTGATGCTGACAGGGACTCTACAACTTCCAAGTGAACTGCCCTGGTACCCAAGCAACTGAATATGACAGCATGTCTTGCGTGTCACCACAGTGAATGGACCGAAACAATCAAGACCTGTTTGTGTGAAAGGAGGATCAACAGAAACTCTGTCGGAGGGCAAAGCAGACATCTTTTGACTCTCCATTCTACCTCTCAACTTCCTGCATAACACACATTTGTGGATGACATTTGAGATAAGCCTTTTGCCGCTGACAATCCACAAGCCAGCACTGCGTATCACGCTCTCTGTAAAATGTCGACCTTGATGAGCCACTTGATCATGGTAATGCTGAATTAAAAGCTCAACCACGTGATGATTGGGTGGAATTATCAAGGGATGCTTCTCTGGATCAGAGATGTCAGCAGAGTGAATGCGACCCCCGACTCTTAACAGACCTTTCTCGTCCACAAAGGGGTCAAGTCTCTGGAGTGTGCTACGCTCAGGGACTTTATTATACCTTGTCAAGCTTTCAAATTCCTCTTTGTACACTTCTCGCTGCACAGTTTTAAATATAGTTGACTTGGCCTGTGATATCTCCACATCTAAGGTTTCGGTACATTGATGCCATTTACGGCAAATATTGTTAGGCAGAGATTTTGAGAACGATTTTGCAATGTGAGTAAGTGTAGTGAGAGCCCTCACCAAGGATCTCCAGCTTGAGAAACGTTCAAATCTGCTTGAGCCTAGTGACTGCTCTGTGATGTTAGTTGCCATTGTGTTCACTTGAGAGCGAATTTCAACATCCTCTTCTGCTTTGACAAGCCCATACGACTCTTCTACACTACATGCTATAGGGCCACATTCGTTCAGGAATCCTGGACCTGAGAACCAGTTGGTAAGGGACAAGTGAGCTGCTGCCACAAACCTCGTGGCATGATCTGCCGGATTCTGTTCAGAACAGACGTAATGCCATTGTGTAGGTTCCGTGGTTTTTCTTATGCGTGCAACCCTATTGGTCACATACATGTGAATCTTCGTGTCACATTATGAATGTAACCGAGCACTATACGACTGTCTGTATAGAAATGAATGTCAATTTCTCCTTTTATGAGTTCCATCAACTCAACAGCAAGCATCGCTGGCGTGGAACAGTGTGAGCAGGAAAAGAGGTCAACTTGGATCTTCCCATTACAAACCCCACGTGAGGCCGTCCATCTAAGTCTATTACTCGTAGGTACGCTACTGCAGCAATAGCTAAAGTAGAAGCATCTGAGAAAATGCACAGCTCTCTGCACTGAGCTCCACATACTGAGGTTGGGACATAAGCTCTTGATATTTGCAATTTATCAAGTTCTACTAGAGATGAAGTCCATGCTTTCCATTTTTCTCTTTTGTCTAATGGAAGAATCGTTTCCCAATCCTGTTGTGTTGTTGAAAGTTCTCTCACAAGTGCTTTGCCTTGCATGGTGACTGGACAGACAAATCCGAGGGGATCATACAAACTATTGACTGTGGAAAGGATGCCTCTTCGAGTGAAGGGTTTGTGATCCTGAGAAGCTTTGAACGTAAAGCAGTCTGCCTTGAGATCCCAACTTATGCAGAGGCTGCGTTGGAGAGGTATCGGGTCTTTTTCAAAGTCCACGTTTTTGAGATCTTTGGCTCTCTCACAAGATGGAAAAGCTTCCATAACCGAAAGTCTGTTGGAGGCTACTTTATGCAGATTTATACTTGACTTCGCCAACACAGTCTGTGTGCACTTTAAGAGATCAATTGCTTCTCTTTCCGTAGGGACAGATGTGATGCCATCATCAACATAGAAATTGCGGAACACAAAATTCTTGGCGTCCCTTCCACACTCTGATTCACCAAGCTCTGCCGCTCTTCTTAGAGCCTAAATAGCGACCGCTGGCGAAGGACTGTTGCCAAAGACATGTACAGTCATTCTGTATTCAATTATCTCCTTTTCTGCACAGTTGTCTTTGTGCCAAAGGAAACGAAGATAGTTGCGATGCTGCTCTTTTACCTTGAAACAATAGAACATCTGTTCTATGTCTGCCATCACTGCTATCTTCTCCCTACGGAAGCGCAACAGTACACCCAAAAGAGTATTGTTAAGGTCAGGTCCGCTCAGTAAAACATCATTGAGGGATATCCCTCTACACCAGCGGTTTTCAATAGGTGAGGCGCGCCTCCCCTGGGGGGCGCCAAAGAGCAGCAGGGGAGGCGCGTCACGCGACGAAAAAATAACTCTGTATGCAGCTCTATTAATATCGCAGGGTTTAAAGTATTCCGGCAACGCATGCGATACATGTTTGTATATGATCACGCTTTTTGTATATGATCATCTAAAGGGCTATTCAATTGCGGCCCGCCAACCATCTCCATCCGGCCCTGGTGCGGCTAATTTTGGTTAGATATGCGCGTGGCCGCAGTGGCGCCTGCAGCTGGACGGCGATACGCACTGTGTGTGTACCATGAGCGCTCCGACTGACCTGAGAGAAACGTTTTCAGTCCGAACATTTTAGCAGTTATTATGTGTATTTCTGTCAACTGAACCAGCGATATTAATCATTCGTTGGTTCGATTATTTCCTTTCCATGAATTGGCCAAACGCGCTTGCATAACGGTCTGAAAGGATTCGGATTCGTTCGGACCGCTCTGTCACTCATCTGAAGCGGTTTCTCGGTCAGTAACAACAAATAGAGAACAAATAGCGCTGTTTTCAGTTGTTTCACTAGTTTACTTTGAACTTGGCAGCACGGCCCAATGGATAACGGAACGCAAGCTTGCGTTTACTCCCGGTCCCGGACACTATTATTAAACAGTGTTGCGACATCAGTGATAAGCGTTTCAATCGGACACTCCTCTCTGTTACAAACCACAAATCACTCGATGATTTTAACTAGGCCTAGTTTTAAATCGGATGAAACAGCCTTAACATTCCCAACACGACTGATGAGGTAAATAGCAGAAACATGAACAAAGTTAGAAGACTATAAATCCCCTAATCACCACCCTAAAGGCCATTGCACACTGAGTCTGAAATTCGCATCCGAAATTTTCGCACGTTAAAAAAAAAATTCGACCTCACGTTATGTCAATCATGCTTGCACACTGCCTCCGAAACTTTTGTCCGTAAAAAAAAAATTCGGATCAGGTTCGATTTTCTGCGTTTTTCGCATCCACAACCAGCATTTTGAGAGGTTTTTTGACTATTCAGACCCACCGACCGCACAAGCGAACGACACAATCCAGAATGGCATCTGATACACCTCGTCTCGCAGCACAAAGTAGCCTACTGTATGATAAACAAACTATACAGCTGTTCTGTATGCCCAGCGTTTCTGCCGGCCGCGCGCGCGCGTGTGTGTGTGTGTGTGTGTGTGTGTGTCTTTTTTGGTGGTGTTCTTTTTAATATGTGGTTCAGTATCGCTAGCAAAGCATCAAACTGTTCCTTGACATTCTGAGGTAAATTTTGAATCGCTCGGGATAATTGCGCAACTCCTTGATGAGCTGAAACTCTCCTTCCTCTCGGCACAAGATTGGATGGACCCTCTTCTTTTTCTCTTTTAAAGAAGAGAGAGGGCAACAAATCATCCTCACTGCTTGACGAATCCATTTTGTATTTTTTGCGTTTTTTTCCGCAAAGGTTTTACGCATCGGACTCAGTGTGCAAGGTTTTCTGTGCGTGACGAATTTTTAGGCTGATGAACACGAAAAAACGCATACGAAAAAATCGGACTCAGTGTGCAATGGCCTTTACAAACATTTACCATGAATGTAGCAATTTAACATGATTTGGGCAGAAATGTGGAATATTTATATTGAATACTATGTTATAGTCATTTATATTGCATTAGATTTATTAGGGGGGTAGAGGAATATATAATTCATTGTTTGTATAGTTTTTACCTGTTTAGGCATTTTATACAGTGGTAGTGAGTGAGTCATGCATGGTTTTGCCTATGGTTACGAAGTCTCACTGTCAGAATATTTTAATTTAAGCCTATAATAATTATTAATAAAATATTTCTTACCAATAGCTATGATCTTGTATAATTCATATATTTGTACATAGCTGTAAATAAGTTATTTAGAATGGTCTTATAAATCTGCATACTGTTGGGTACCACATTTCCAAGTAAATACAATACTTTTCTTATGTTTACTTTAGCTGACTTATTGATACTGTTATGTTTCAATAAATAAGCTAAACCCATCGGCCCACCTCAACTTTTCGATTTAATAATCCGGCCCTCGAATGAAGCTAATTGAATAGCCCTTCTAAAAACCATTCATTCGCGACAAGACAAAAAAGAACGGGCTGTCAGTGAATGTCCTCCTGACACACACAGACACACACACACACACACACACACACACACACACACACACACACACACACACACACACACACACACACACACACACACACACACACACACACACACACAGACACACACGCACGCATGACGCACAGAAAGACACGCGCCAGTATCGAGTTCTCTTTCGAGCTTGAACAAACAATAACCCACATATTTATGCCAAAATGTCCAATTTGTCAAGTATCCTCACAAGAACAGTCTTAAATGAGTTAAATAAAATCTTAAATAGAAGTAAAGAGTATTGAGAGAATGAGATGCGTCAGATCTTAAAGTGACAGCGGCACTCATTCTCTCTGTCCGCAAAGTTAAGCAAAGAACAAAGGAAATTACTCACTGCTCTTGACTAAAGAACACTTGTAGCTTTAATTAGGATTAATCTATATTTCATTTAATTTATGCAGTGCGGACTGTTTTAACCTTATTCAATTTCTGTAGGCCTATATTTCATAACTGTTAGACAGGAAAGGTCAGGGGCGTCGGACTGGGGGGAAAAAGGGTACCGAGTACCCAGGGCCCGAGGCAGGGGGGGGGCCCTTAGAAGTCAGTTTTCTATACATACATATACATACACTAATATTTGTATAGCATTAATGTACAAATTAAAAAGTTCCTGTGCACAACTAAACTTGTAGTTAGGCACTGGTTTGGTATTAAAAAAAAAGTCATTTTCATGCTGTGCAGGGCCCCACCACCCCTCTCGAATCAATGTAAATGGTACGACCCGCAGTTCAGGTGCTTCTGCTGCGGACCTACGCGGTGAATCAGTTGATGAGACAGGAGCTGGAGTGGAGTGAGCCGTGTTAGGAAGGAAGACAGGGAAGATGGAAGAAAGAGTAATGTCTTTCCTTAAGAAGGCAAAATCAGGGGCTCAAAAAACGAAAAGAAATTAAGATAAAAGCGAGAAAGGCAAATGAGGGCAAGCAGTTGCTCACTCAGTTTTTTCCAAAGAAAGGTGAGCTCCAAATGCATCATCGACGAGCATTGACTTTGTTTTAACATAATATATCTACTCTCCAGGTAGAATAGCATACATTTATGTTCGTACTCTATTTGAATAATATAGCAAGCAATACTTTATTTCACACCCTACATAGCGAGCAAACAATGTTTTTGGGTAAATAACAGGGAGTGCGAAGCAGATGGAGCTGGGAGCTCAACACACTGCCACTCCAGGCAGCTGCGCAGCTTGTCTCCTCTTCTGCTGCAGTTCTCCCCAGAGTCAGAAGTTTACATGAAAACACTGTATATTTGGAAATATTATTTCCCTCCATTGTCAAAATCTAGCACCCGCGAAAACACAGATCGTTAGCGCCGATTTTACCGCATTGGTATGCAAATTAGCTCGCGCACGCTTTTACATTAAGCACAGGATTGTTCTCAGTTTAATGCACAACTTAATGATTGAAAATGACTTATTTTAAAACTTAATTCAAAGACTGAATGTCTAGTTTGGCCGTTAGTTTACCCTGTGATTCTATAGTATGCATTTATTTTAAACATTCAAATAATCATCAATTAACTTAGCCTACACTCTAAAAAAGTTATTGTGACAATAAAGGATATTTTAGCAACCATTTGAAGACATTTATTTCAGTTTCAGACCCTGCAGCAGCAGGCCCCTCATCATGGCCAGGTGAAAGCAGTGACAGTGAGGTGGATGTGACAGTGAGACAAGGTGAGCTTTTAGCGGAATTGCCAGTTTTAAAACTTAGTAATTAGTAATTAAGTGTTAAGCGGAAATAAGCAAAATGGGTACATTGTTATTGTACACATTTAAACTTTAAACTGTAATTAGTAATCCTCTTAACACTCTTGTAGCAGAGGCAAAAATAGAAGATGAGGTTGATATTCATATAAGTGATGAGAGGGAAAGTGAAGAATGTGATGAAGGTAGTCAGGAGCAGGAGGACAGAGCTGAAGAGGAAAGAGAAGAGAATGAGAGACTTAGGGATACTGGTGAGGGATTGTCAGAGGACCCAGGATTATGGCCAACAACTCTTACTGATAAGCACAGGAAAACTATTGTTCAAATGCTAGCCAGTGAAGGTGGAGCAAAACCTGGTATTGGAAATATCACACCTAAAGATATGGAGGGCAAACCATTCCCAACTTACCTTCAGTATGCAAAGTCCGCTAATGGGCGTGAGAAAATCAGAAGAGATTGGCTTATATATAGTGAAAGTGCAAAAGCTCTATACTGCATCCCATGTCTGCTCTTCTCTCATGAGCAGAAAACACCATCAAAAAGTGCACTAAATAGTAAAGATGGGCTTAAAACAGCAAATGTCAGATGGAAAAAAATGTATGAAAAGTTTCCAAAACATGAGACACATGCCCCCCATAAGCAGTGCTATTTAAAATGGAAAAGTCTTCAGCACTCCATATTGGCAGCAGGAGGTGTGGATAGTCATGTTGAACGACAAATACTGACAGAAATTGAGAAGAACACATTATTATTGGAGAGGCTTTTGGATGTGACCATTCATTTGGCTTCAAGAAATCTTCCATTCAGAGGCAAAACCCTGGAACTAGACAATGTCCATAATGGAAATTTTCTCGGCACTCTTGAATTGTTAGCACATTATGACCCCATTTTACATGAGCATCTTGAAAAAGTAAGAGAAAAGAAGAAGGCATCACGGCTAACTCATTACCTTAGTCCTGAAACACAGAATGAGTTCATTGAACTATGTGGCAAAAAAGTTCTGAACAGCATTCTTGCAGAAAGAGAGGAGGCAATTTATTACTCAGTGATCTGTGACTCTACACCTGACATATCTCACACAGAGCAAAATGTGCTACTACTAAGATATGTGCATCAAGACAAAAACAGTGGTGTTTGGGAGATAACAGAAAGATTCCTCCAGTTCAAAGACTTTAATAAAAAGTCAGGCAAGGAAATTTCACAAATGATCCTAGACATGTTGAAAGACAGCGGCATACCATTGGAAGACTGTCGAGGGCAAGGGTATGACAATGGTGCGAATATGTCAGGCAAAGTGAAAGGTGTTCAGGCTCAGATTTTACAACAAAACCCAGTTGCAACATACAGTCCTTGTGCATCCCACACTCTCAATCTGGTGGGAGTACATGCTGCGCAGTTCTGTCCTCAGGTTTCGACTTTTTTTGGATGTATTAATTGTCTGTACACATTTTTCAGCGCCAGTCCAGAACGATGGGCAATTTTGAAAGACAAAACTGGTTGCTCTCTTCATCGTCTGTCAGAGACTCGTTGGAGTGCTCGTATTGCGGCTGTTCGAGTTGTGGCGACCCATTTGCCTTCAATTATTGAAGCATTAGACAGCGTAATTGCCAACTGCAATCTGACCAATGAGGCAAAATATGAGGCAAATGGTCTTAAAGATTATTTTTCAAAGTTTGATGCAGTTCTTCTCCTCACTGTGTGGGTAAAGATTCTGCAGTGCATTGAGAATCGAAATATTATTCTTCAAGCAGGAAATATTTCACTGGATGTGGAGGCTGCAAACATCGCAAGTTTAAAACAGGAAATGCAAGCACTTCGCAATGAATGGGACAGCCTGCTTGGTGAGGCCACACTGGTTGCTCAGGCAATGGAGATCCCAACTCAGTTCAAAGGTGAAGATAAAAGAAAGAAGAGAAGAAAAAGGATGTATGATGAGACAGAAGGGGATACATCTGAAGAAAATGCAGAACAAGCATTCAAACATAACATATTTTATGTTGCACTGGATTCTATTATAAGTGACTTGACCGCAAGGTTTCAGACAACAGCATCTGTATGTGACACATTTTCAGCTTTTCTCAAGATTACTGACATGACAGAAGATCAGATGAAGATTTCCTGTCAGACTCTAATAAAAAAATACAACAAAGACCTTACAGCAGAATTTGAAAACGAAATGCTTCATTTAAAAGCAATTCATGGAGACACATTTCCAAATACTCATTCACCACTGGAGCTGCTGAATGCCATATACAAAATGCAGCTAGAAAGCATTTTTGGAGAAGTTTGCATTGGCTTGAGGATCTTTTGTACACTCCCAGTGACTGTTGCTGGAGGGGAACGTGCTTTCAGTAAACTTAAACTTGTAAAGAACTATTTAAGATCAACAATGTCCCAGGATAGACTGAACAGCCTTGCCATACTCTCTGTAGAAAGTCAGTTGGCCAAAAAACTGGACTTTAAAGACCTGATCAGCAAATTTGCGCATGCAAAGACCCGTCAATGGGCATTTAGTAAAAACTGACACTATTTAGTTTGTGTTTATTAATGTTCAGACCAAAGTTTTTCTCATTTTCTCAGACCTTTTGTCTTCTCAAGTACTTTTGACAATAAAACAAAAATATTTTAATCAGAGTGTGACTTATTTTGTTTACATTTTAAGTGTTTTTATGATAAAAATGCAATACCCCACCCATTGGTATCACTATGGTATTTGGTACGTACGGGGGCCCAGCAAGATGGTTTGTACCCAGGGCCCAAAATTTGGTGCTACGCCCCTGGGAAAGGTAGCCTACAGGTAAATATGACATTTATTATGGGTTTAAGTGAGGATTGTTTTAAGTTAACTTAAATTAAAAGGTATTATATTTTTTTGAAGTCTAATAAATGTTTAAAATTTTTTGGAGAAATCAGTAGCTATATTGATATCAGTGATACTTGACCCATCAAAAAACTAAGGAAATATGATCCTGAGTACTTAGTTATGTTTCACCTGGTCGGGGTCCGAGGCTGCACCTCTTCCGCAGTGTGTGTTCCTCAAGGAGGTGCTAGCATATGATAGCATGAGACCATGCAAACTTCGGCGTCACATTGATAAGCACACAAATTTAGTGAACAAGCCAGTTGAGTTTATTTAGAGGAAGCGTGATGATTTGCAGTCACAAAAAAGCATAATGTTCAGTGATTTTAAAAGTAGCCTTTATTAGGCTTGTATAAAGTTGGAAATGATTTGCTGTTGCAAAGAATAGTTTATGAATGCAATTTTAAAAAAGTTGTGGAAATAAAATGTCTTCAAATACAATATTAAATTTACAATATTTACATTTTATCAGTTTTTTTTTATTAATCAATATTTTTCTTTCTAAATATTCAGTCAAGTCAAGTCAAGTCACCTTTATTTATATAGCGCTTTTTACAATACAAATTGTTTCAAAGCAGCTTTACAGAGATAACAGGAAAACAATGTTGTAATAGTATTGTTCAATTGAAAATTAAATGTCCCCAACTAAGCAAGCCAAAAGGCGAAGGCAACAGTGGCAAGGAACCAAAACTCCATCAGGTGACAGAATGGAGAAAAAAACCTTGGGAGAACCCAGGCTCAATCGGGGGGCCAGTCCTCCTTTGGCCAACGAATGAACAGTGTATGATTATGAGTTAGGCAGCATAATGTCAGGAGTCAGATGGGATCAGAACTTTCACAATATTATCCAGTTCATATTATTCAGTGAGTTGAATATTTCTCTAGGCTTGTGAGATTTTACTTTGTTATAGAAGTTAGCAGTATAATTACTGAAATGTTCTTTTCATGTATTCTTTAATGTATGTATTTGATATCTGAATGCAGTAAAAGTGCTTGCTTATTTATCCCGGCTTCCAGAAATGAAATAGGGACTTGTTTTGTGTTTGAGAAAGGTCTTCAACGTGCTAAAACATATAGGAGTCATTGAAGCCAATAGTTTAAGGGGCCATTTCTTTGTTAAAGCCTTACTTTCCAGTTAGACTAAAGTTGAGAGAAAGAACGCATTATCTTGATGTTTTGAGATGACTCTCATGTTTATAGTTAGAGCCTGGTCAAATCCAACCTTGGATTTGCTGTGTGTCGGTGTGTGTTAGTCTTCTTGGTTAAGGAACCAATGGCGTTATTGGAGATTGAGTGAATTGTTGTTCGAGACATGCTGGCGCTCATCAAACCCAAATCTGCGACCTGGAAGGTCATGACGTGGGTCCGAATGTGTCAGCTGCATAATCGATGGAGATACGGTTCCGTCTATCTGTATGTGTGGAAAATTACTGTGTTCATCTATTTCTTAGCCAATGAGAACCATTCAACCTGTAAGCAATGACGTAGCTTAGACCTTGAAAATGGTATAAACTGCTGTGATCTTTGTAACTGTAAGCGAGGCGGCCTACGAACTCCTGTGTGAGTATTGAAGCTGACTTCTGCTGATGAAACTGCAAACTATATTCAGTAAAACTTTTCTTTCATTTTTTTATAATTCTGACTCCGGGTCTTCATTCTTCATATCTGGTTCTGGGTCTTTAACTGTATACACCTTACAGTTATGGTGGAGGATGCGCAGGCAATTATTCTCGGTGACACCCCTGGCAAATCAACAAACAAGGTAGTAAGCTTTTATTAATTGTTAGGGCTGTCTGACTGGAAGAGATTTTGAAGGAGAGCGGGAGAGCCTTCACTCTGATGAGGCGAGTGAAGGAGTAAGTTAATTCACTCCGATGAGGCGAGTGAAGGAGTAAGTTAATTATACTGCTGACAGTATAAGTATAAGTCGCTGAGAGTGTCGTTAAGGGTAACGGCAGCAGACAGCGCAAGCGAAGCGTGCTCTGTGGGGGCCCCGCTGGGCATTACTGGTGTAGCACCACCCAGCAGAGTACGTCCCTGGGCTAGAGGTCCAGTGGCACCGTAAACCTGCTCAATCTCTTCCATCTCAGATAGGGGATCCCCGAACTTAGTGAAGTGAATCAGGCAGTTAGGGATAATAACAATAATAGGGTTGTTTGCCAGGGATGCATCAGGAACGACTCCGAGAGAAAAAAATGAAAAAGTTGTGACCCAAATTGGCGTGGACCAGTATATGTAACTGTGATTTTGGAGTATACTTTGCAGTTTAATCACGCAGAAGCCAAGCTGTGTTGTTCAAAGATCGCCGCCTCCATTTCTGCAATAACTTCAGGTGAGTATGAACCATGATTAAGATATGGCAGAAAAATGTAATAGCCTAACTTGATCAGTAACCTGAACAGTCCTGAAACAAATAGTGAGACAGGAAAGCAAACGCTGTAAGCAGCTGTGCTCTGAAGCCCTCACTTCATAGAAATTTGCAGAAATAATTAAGTAAATGGTAGTCAGAGTTTTGATTCTGATGGGAAATTTAAACAACAACTTGACTGGCTACAAACAAAACAAAGAAACTGAAATATTTAAATGTTTAGCCTCGTATTGCTTACGATGATTACAAAAAGCAAGAAAAATAAATTCTGGGTCTGGGATAATTTCCCTGGACAAGTGACTAAAGTTAAACAGAAACTGTGTGAAAACAACTTCGAATATTTTGAGCATTTCAATGCAGCTTATGAAAATTAATGTTCTACCAATGATAATAATGAAGATTATGATTTGACTATTGTGAGTGAATCCACCATTGGTGGACTGTAAAAAGAATACAGAGCACTGCTTATCAGTGGCTCTGTTTGCATTCCTGAATGGAACACACTGCTTCCAGGGTGTGCAGTAAGTTAAAGCAGACGGAGAGTGTTTTAATTGTGGTCAGCAGGACCATTTAACACATAACTGTAAATGCCCACGAGAAGGTGTTTAAAAATGTGATAGTGACACATTTCTGGTATTAATGTGGGTTTGAAAGTAGATCAGTGTTTATATGATGATATTAACATTTTCGTCTGAGAAAGTATAAGAGATAAAAATAAGGTCAAAAGACTGAAGTTTTAAAGTGAATCCTTTTGAAGAAAAGATCTATAAATGTAATTATTATAAGTAAATTGATGAATACACTTTGATATAAAATTAATGACTCCAACAAATGTGAGTTGCAAAATATATAAAAGTAACTAAAAGGATGATTGTGTTTTAATTAAACATTTTTAAAAAAGGGTTTAGATTATATAGAGAGACTAATCTCACGGATGATTTACAAATAACTGCAAAAGTATCACAAGCAGTGATGAGTGGTGAGTTAGTGTGAATCCTTATTGGAGATTGATAAACTCCTAGAAAAACTCTGAAGTCAGATATTAAGCTATGGTAATTGAGAACTTGACAATTAAAATTGAGATGAAATATGAAACGTTATTGAGAACTAGAATCATTATTTTTATTTAAGATCAAATAAGCAGAAGCAGTAGGCTACTGAATTAACAGTTCTGTCAGGTCCATTAAGTCAAGAACACACAGACAAAATAATTTAGAATTTAATTGAATAGATTGCAAACAGGTTAATGTTCCTGAATTGAAATTTGGCTGTATGGCTCTGTTCAGGGAGTCCTCTGACCTTTCATGAGCACCATGAAATAGCATAGAGTATTAAAGGACAGCAGCAGCAGCATTAGGGAACGCTCACACAGTTTTAGGACTGTGAGAGCTAAAATATCCCCCGTGAACAGAGCAGGCAACATGAGATAAGCAAATGCCACATTATGCATAAGGAGGAGCTGGGGAGGTGGCGGGCAGCAGAAGCGAGCAGCGAGCCAGCAGAAGCGAGCAGCGAGCCAGCAGAGCGAGCAGCAAGCATGTATGAGCAAGGTGAATGAGCTTTAAATAGGGCGCCTTGTTTGAGCTTGGCCATTTAGCAGAGGGGAGTTAACCAGCTAATGCAGCTCAGCTGGAGCAGATCAGCTGACAAGACAGCGTTGATATCAAATAGCATAAGCAGCGGCTTGACTACCTGGCCTGCCAGAACTGACGCTGACGCTTAATTTCCTAAATGTAAAATGTAAAAAGGCATCTGATTAAACCAACAGCTTGAAAACTGTTGACCATGAGAGAACTAGAAGCTGATGTTTTGCTTTCACTAAGATAAGTTTGTTATTGGCTGTAATGAAACAGCTCGCTTATCCGAATCTGATGTGTGCTGTGGCTGTAAACGGCCAGAGCGACAGAGACTCAATCTGAGTGGAAATTTGTAAATGTCTATATTCTCTAAGGTATGGGCAAAAGACAACTATAAAATTATGTTTATTTGGAAACACATGTAATTTCTGGCAAAGATGCCTTAAGCTGGGATAGAGTTAAAAGATGATAGATAAAGTTTGATGTTAGAAATTTATGAGAGTACAGTGTACCATCCTGAATGCCTCAGAGTCTCTCTAATTCAATGTCAGCTAAAGGCTGTTATCTGAGCCTGTGTCATAAGTAATAATAAGCTATTTATAGTAAAAGCACAGTGTTTCAGTTGAAAAATCAGACACAGAGATGGTAAAGAAATCATTGCCATTAAGAGGGCAGTGTGTATTTGTAAATGTTTAAATGTAAAACTGAATGACTTTAAAGAAGTCTTTAAAATAATAATGCAGATCTTAAATGATAGAAATGACATTTTATTTTAGGACCAGTAACTTCTCTGTCTTATCTTAAGTCTCCACCATTGAAACAGGGCCGGAGGCCACGGCTACAGATGTACAGTAACAGTACACTGAATGTATGGTTGTGATCTAAATTCACTGAGTATAATCTAAGTAGCTAGGTTTTATTATTTTAAGATGGTTAATGGATTTAAGTGATTAAATACTGTTGTTATTAACCTGTCTCCCTGTGTGAACACTTATTGCCTAATAAGGCAATCGGAATGGCTCTGATGACTCTTGAATGTGCCTTTCCTAAGCTCCAGAAAGCAACTGAGTTCTGTTGAAGAAAACTGATTTGGTATTGGAAAAGAGCGGTTACCAGTGTTCACGAGATGGCTACTCGACGACGGGTAAGACTCTCTTTGGCCAGACAGAGGGCAACCTAAGGCAGAGGGTCATCGCCGACGCTGGGCACTTCCTGAATGGAGGTGTGTTATGTGAGACAGGTATGAGAGTTGAGCAGGAGCTGTGAGGCCAGCAGCGTCCTTATACCGTTAAGGGAAGATGAAGCTGTGACGAGTTACGGCAGTCTGCCCCATAAATGCAAAGCTCCTCCATACCACTCACCAGAAGAAACCGCATTAATTGTATGGCTTGTTTTTCATTGTGACAAGTATCTGCAATTAAGCCAGGGGACAACACCCTGAAGAGAAAAATTAAAGATAAGGAGCTAATGGGGCTTTCAAGAGCCAGCTGAGACATGAGGGTATTGCCATTATTTGTTGTGGAGACAGGAGCAAAACTTTTTATGATGTTGGTTGCCTTATAGGCAAGAAATGTATAGAAGTGATGATAGTAAAATAATATGTTTTAACTTCTGAAGGTCGTTATACATGGTGGTGGCTAAAGATGAAGACAGCTTTTGATTTAAGAAAAGTCTGGATAACAAAGGTGAATGGTCAAAAGTTATTGTAATGAATTTAATATTACATTCGGTATAAATTATAGTCTTAGAAGGCTTTTGAAAGTATTATTTGTTTATAGTGAGAGAGACTGCTTGAGTGGAGGAAGGGATGGTAACTGTACCTGTCTTTCTGTTATCGGCCTACTAGAGCAAGCTGAAGAAAAATAATGATAATGAACAAAACAACCCAGCTGACTTTTCTAAAATTAAATGAATAATGAACAGACATGATTTGAAACTGGTTAAGAGACCATATAAAGTTAGGTAAAAGCTACAGACAAATGTGAAGTTTAAAATCTTATTTAAAATTTAAATCCTTTTAACAATGATATAAGGAAAGGCGAACATTGAAAATAAGCAGTTAACATATGTGTGTCCAGTATGAGTGCGTGTGATGGTGACTGCACTTTATGTCTTGTATGTGTTAGTACTATTATTTTGTGTATATTGTGTCATTTAACCTCTGGAATGAGTGTTTTATCATTACAGATGGGTTACGTGAAACGACAAACTTTAAAGAAGCTGATAATTCTGAGTCAATCTGATGAAAAGACAATGCAGAACATGGGACGAGCTTTAATTGGATTGGTTTTCCAGCTCTGTCTGCTACTGGTAATTATGACTACTTTTGTCATGTATGATGTTGATTTGAATTACTCTCTGGATTAGTATTTAAATTGGAATTGTGAAGTTGAAGATTGCCGTCCATTATGGGGTAAAAACTCTTGTCTAAATTTAACTGAGGGTCTAAATTTAAATAGACAACTAGGTGGGATTATAATGGTAAACGTAAAAATAATAGATTTGACGGTGTTGTGGCAAAACTTCTGTTAAACACCATCACTGCGTAAGAGACACTCAGAGTCAAATTAATAAAAAGAGAGATATTTATTCTTGCAAGAAGGCCCAGTCGCCATCACAGCCGTTACATTCTGTGAAGAGAGTGGCGCGCACCAGGAAGACATGAGACAGTCTTTATACTCTTTTCAAGGTTCCTTCTCACTCTCTGTACTTTTCCCCCACTCAGATAAGGTCCCCACTGCTGTTCAGTTTCTACTTAAGGACACAAACTGGTACTGGAATAAACTAGCCAAATCTGACCATTCCTAAGGTCAAGATGTCCTGTACCATATATTCGTGAAACGTCACGCACAAGCATGTACACACATATACTTTTACACATTGAATAGGTTCAATCCCTTATGATATCTGTTAGGAATAAATGACTATTAAAATTTTTACAACAACGGCAGAGAGACAAAGTGACACATTGGCTAAGTCACTATCCAAATTATCCAGAGTGAGCTCCCTCATTTTTATGAAAGGCCGGTGGGCGAACAAAGGAGGAGTGAATATAACTTCTAAAAAAAAATATTTCTAACTCCATTAAATGGATGTATGACATTAGATGTCCAAGAAAACTTCAATTTAGTTAATAAAGGTTAAATGAGAAAGCAGCTATATGGCTGTCTTAGGGGTTGAGATCTGAGTAATATAATATTTTGGTTTCTGCACAACTGTAAAGATAAGTGGGACTGAGACAATACTGATAATATATATTTTTTGGGATCTTTAGACTAACCATTTGATAGAGAAATACTGTGAGAAGTAGTTATAATGAAAAATAAAGTTAAAATTAATAATAAGAAAACAAGCGTATTGAAGAATTAATAAAATACCATGATTTCCCTAACGAGGGAACTTTTAGTGTCACTAGGCTGACAGTGTTGAGAGACTGGGTGGAAGTGAAAAACAAAAAGATGGTTTTGTGATATGTTTGTGTGGGGATTGTAAGTAAACAATCATGTACTGGTTAGATAATGAAGGAACTGGCAAGTAGAGAGAAGAAAGTAGAAAACTATATGTGAAAAGTGAGTTTTAGAATAAAATAATAAGGCATTTATGATGAACAGGATTAACGTGATATAAAGATGGGCAAAAGCTACAAAAGCTTTATTAAGCAGAATGGGGAACAATTCTATATTTTAGTGGTAAAATAATGATTGAAATGATGATGTGAATTTGTTTTATTTTATTTCAATTTTTGAAACAAACAAAAAAGGGTATAAGATGTAATACAATTAAAATGGTGCATACTATGTGACCGTAAACTGAAGGATAATTTCAGTAAAGATTTAAAGTAGCCCTTACAAAAGGGGGTTATTATTTAAAATGGTGTGGTAGGTCTAGGATGAAAATAATCCAACTTTGTTGATAATAAAAGGATTTGAAAATTATAGTTTTATAAAAACTAGTGCATATATTATTGTATTTATTATGATTATAGACAATGTCTTTATTTAGGATCTGAGTAGTGACTGCGGGTCTAGCCCATGCTAGGAATACAGCAACAGCGCTTGCTTATTTAGCCCGGCTACCAAGAGAATAAATATGTCTTGTTTTATAATCAGTTATGTTGATAATAATTCCAAAATTAATAAGATGTAAAGACAGTTATGTCCAAAGGTTCTTGAGAATAATATAATATCTGGGATATGAGGGATATTTTGTTCATGTTAAGTCCTTGAAGGAAAAAGATATTGTCTGTTTTATAAAAAAAAACCTGACAGAGGAGCATGGGTCAGAAACTTAACATTTTGAAGCAGCCTTTATTGATAGACCAGATGTGGTGGTATGGGACCCCACATTGGTCTAAAACGGGGGACTGAAGGGGGTGGATTGGAATCCACTGCTGCTTCAATGTATATGTTGTAAACCAATGTATAGGTTTAACAGACCTTCTATCGCCCTACAATCCATCGCGCTCTTTAAGATCACAAAATTCGAGGCTTCTGGTCATTCCTAGGATATCTAAGTCTACTAAAGGAGGGAGGGCGTTCTCACATGTATCTCCTAAACTCTGGAATAGCCTTCCTGATATTGTTCGAGACTCAGACTCGCTGTCCCAGTTTAAAACTAGATTAAAGTCGCATCTCTTTAACCAAGCATTCACTTAATGCTTACCTTTTATACTACTTCTGAATCAGTTCGAATGCATTAATTTTATGAACATCAGCTATGTGTCACGGGTGTGGTGCGGGCAGAAACAGACTGAGGCAAAGAGCTCCAAATTAAAGATTTACTTTCAAACAAAACAAAGAACTGGAAAAGGTACAGGCAGGTAAACGGGAAGATGATCAGCAAAACACATCGTAACATAAGACAACGACCGACAAGGACAGACTGAACAGAAGCAGACTAAATACAAGCAGGAATCAAACATAACAAGGTGAAAACAGGTGACACTGATGATGATAACGAGGGACAGGCTGGTAAGTGAGGGAGTGAATACAGGTGTGGAGACGAGGAGGATTCTGGGAAGTGTAGTGTAGACACAAAGACAGACTGGTGCAGACGAGGACTGTGACATTACTCCCCCCTCCTGGTAGGCGTGGCCTCACGCCGTAGAGCAGGGGTGGGAGGGTGGGCATCCTGGAGTCCGTGACGGGAAGGCGGATCGGGTGCAGGAGGACGGACTCCAGGATGGATCAGGCGGCCATGGCAGAGCAGGACATGGGCGTGGCCAGGGCGGAGCAGGACGTGGGCGTGGCCAGGGCGGAGCAGGACGTGGTCAGGGCGGAGCAGGCTATGGGCGTGGCCAGGGCGGAGCAGGCTGAGGGCGTGGCCAGGGCGGAGCAGGCTGAGGGAGTGGCCAGGGCGGAGCAGGATGAGGGCGTGGCCAGGGCGGAGCGACCCCCTCGGGCGGCCATGGCGGAGAGGACCCTTCGGGCGGCCACGGCGGTGAGGACCCTTCGGGTGGCCATGGCGGTGAAGACCCTTCGGGCGGCCACGGCGGTGAGGACCCTTCGGGTGGCCACGGCGGTGAGACCCCTTCGGGTGGCCACTGCGGTGAGACCCCTTCGGGTGGCCACGGCGGTGAGGCCCCTTCGGGTGGCCATGGCGGTGAGGCCCCTTCGGGTGTCTATGGCCCCCCCCAAAAAAAATTTATGGGGAGAGTGACTGGATGAGGGACAGGCTCTGGGACAGGCTGGGCAGACGTGACGTGACTGACGTGGACCAGCGGTGAGGGCTCGGCAGGGCTGGACGGGACCAGCGGTGAGGGCTCGGCAGGGCTGGACGGGACCAGCGGTGAGGGCTCGGCAGGGCTGGACGGGACCAGCGGGGAAGAAGTCTCTGGCAGGACGGTCTCTGGCTGGACGGTCTCTGGCAGGACGGTCTCTGGCTGGACGGTCTCTGGCTGGACGGTCTCTGGCTGGACGGTCTCTGGCTGGACGGTCTCTGGCTGGACGCTGGACGGGACCAGCGGTGAAGGCTCAACTGGACTGGACGGGGCCAGCGGTGAGGGCTCGGCAGGGCTGGACGGGACCAGCGGTGAGGGCTCGGCAGGGCTGGACGGGACCAGCGGTGAGGGCTCGGCAGGGCTGGACGGGACCAGCGGTGAGGGCTCGGCAGGGCTGGACGGGACCAGCGGTGAGGGCTCGGCAGGGCTGGACGGGACCAGCGGTGAGGGCTTGACTGGGCTGGACGGGACCAGCGGTGAAGGCTTGACTGGGCTGGTCGGAACCAGCGGTGAAGAGGGCTTAGAACGGGCGGTGCTGACCATGAACGAGGAGCCAAACCCTCTTAAGGCGAGACACTACAGGTGAATAGGGTATTTTTTTTAAATAATAGATATCATCATGAAACTTTCTCAGTTAATTACTTATGCAAGTATATTAAAAAAATGTATTACAATTTTTTGAAATTTGTATGTTTAATTATGCAAATTAGGCATTATCTCGTTAAATATGCACAATTTTGCATATATTTTCGGTAGATAGATCTGACCATATGATAAAGCCAGGTGCAAAATTATTTTTTCATTTTGTTCACACACAAGATGAAAAAAGAATTTCAGAGGGATTTCAGGATATATGCTTTCATTACCTAGGAAATCAAAATATACTGTCCATAGCCTTAAAAAATCAATTCTCGCCATATTTTTTTTATTAAAAAGTCACATAAATCAGGCCAGAAATGATTTATAAACAAATCCCTCTGAAAATATCTTCAGAATACTGCTAAGTGTATAACTGGAAAGTTTGGTGTACATATGTGCTACACAGGCTGAGAAGTTTCTACTGGAGAATGACAAAATACTCATTTTGAGAAAACAGCATTTAAAGATTTGTAATGTAAAAATGAATACTTTTTTTAGTGGAAACAACTATTTACAGACACAATATCTTATCAAATCATCAGCACCAACAATACAAACCAACTAAATCACATTACAACTTATAACACAGCATTTATGGCCTTCAAATGAACAGAAAAAGAGTCAAAAAACACACATCTAAATGTCAGAGCGCGTCACGTGATGCATCTGAACCAATCACGTTGTCAGAAATTGACACCAGCCAATGAGATTTCGGTTTTAGAGTTAAATGCCCATTTTACTTTCACGATTGGTTGCTGATAAAAAGGAAATGACCATATTTGGATCCGACAGCGTTGAACAGGAGAAAGAGAGCTTTCCAACGGTGTGTGTGATGACAGGGTGCAGATAGCGATCGCAGAGCAGCATGTTGATATATAACGACAACTTTTTGTTGAATTTAGGAGAAATCTACAGACGCAAATGGACAAAGTGTAGTAAAATAAACACCTAAATGTGTATTTTGGAATTTTTTTCACCTCAAGTCTGAAAGAAGACATGTTATTGAAGACAAATAGCCCAAAATCTCAAAATTGACCAGTGAAAAAAAAACGATGTTTTTGCCTGCCGTGTCTCGCCTTAAAATCGCCTCGAGATACTGTTCAATGGTCTCCCCAGGACCTCCGGGTGGAATCAGCGCATAAAATTGTGGATCCAAACCAATCCAAAATAGATCCATCAACTGCTGATCGGTAAGGGAGGTTAGATGGCTATACTTAATAAAGTCCTCCATGTAAGATTCAATCTTACGGCCATTTTGGTTGAGAGAGCACAAGATGATTCCCGCTTTGTCCATCTCTTGTTATCTTGGTCGGTCGTTCTGTCACGGGTGTGGTGCGGGCAGAAACAGACTGAGGCAAAGAGCTCCAAATTAAAGATTTACTTTCAAACAAAACGAAGAACTGGAAAAGGTACAGGCAGGTAAACGGGAAGATGATCAGCAAAACACATCGTAACATAAGACAACGACCGACAAGGACAGACTGAACAGAAGCAGACTAAATACAAGCAGGAATCAAACATAACAAGGTGAAAACAGGTGACACTGATGATGATAACGAGGGACAGGCTGGTAAGTGAGGGAGTGAATACAGGTGTGGAGACGAGGAGGATTCTGGGAAGTGTAGTGTAGACACAAAGACAGACTGGTGCAGACGAGGACTCTGACACTATGCTAATTATTTCCCATCTGTCTTTCTGCTGTTATCTCGGGACGCTAGTCCCGAGGTAAATAGCGTTCGTCAGCTCCAGTTTGTATCCAGCCTCTCACGGAGACTTCAGATGCCCCAACACCTGTGATGAGACGACTAAACGCCTGTGGAGAGACGACTCGACGCCTGTGAAGAGACGACTAAACACCGGCGATATGTTATGCCTAAATTTATACATGATTAACTAACTGTATTTTTCTTTGTACATTTCTGAAATGCACTTTCTGTAAAGCTGCTTTGAGACAATGTGTATTGTGAAAAGCGCTATACAAATAAACTTGAATTGAATTGAATTGAATTGAATATGTAATGATGAGTAATTATAATCAAGATATTAATTAATATTTTTCTTTCTAAATATTCAGTGAGTTGAATATTTCTCTAGGCTTGTGAGATTTTACTTTGTTATAGAAGTTAGCAGTAAAATTACTGAAATGTTCTTTTCATGTATTCTTATTTGATATCTGAATGCAGTAAAAGTGCTTGCTTATTTATCCCGGCTTCCAGAAATGAAATAGGGACTTGTTTTGTGTTTGAGAAAGGTCTTCAACGTGTTAAAACATATAGGGGTCATTGAAGCCAATAGTTTAAGGGGCCATTTCTTTGTTAAAGCCTTACTTTCCAGTTAGACTAAAGTTGAGAGAAAGAACGCATTATCTTGATGTTTTGAGATGACTCTCATGTTTATAGTTAGAGCCTGGTCAAATCCAACCTTGGATTTGCTGTGTGTCGGTGTGTGTGTTAGTCTTCTTGGTTAAGGAACCAATGGCGTTATTGGAGATTGAGTGAATTGTTGTTCGAGACATGCTGGCGCTCATCAAACCCAAATCTGCGACCTGGAAGGTCATGACGTGGGTCCGAATGTGTCAGCTGCGTAATCGATGGAGATACGGTTCCGTCTATCTGTATGTGTGGAAAATTACTGTGTTCATCTATTTCTTAGCCAATGAGAACCATTCAACCTGTAAGCAATGACGTAGCTTAGACCTTGAGAATGGTATAACTGCTGTGATCTTTGCAACTGTAAGCGAGGCGGCCTACGAACTCCTGTGTGAGTATTGAAGCTGACTTCTGCTGATGAAACTGCAAACTATCTTCAGTAAAACTTTTCTTTCATTTTTTTATAATTCTGACTCCGGGTCTTCATTCTTCATATCTGGTTCTGGGTCTTTAACTGTATACCCCTTACAGCAAATACCAACATTCTTCACCCAATTGCAGGGGAGGAGCGGGTTCTGCTTGCTCATTTTCAATCACCTTCTGCATGAAGTCAAAGAAATGTGTTTTCATTTGGCTTCTTTAGGAGAGTACGCTGTAATGAGTTCAGCCTCTGCATAGCTTGCTCTCTATTGTTTGGGAGTTGAATTCTTGGAGAGCGGAATGGAAGCGGCGCCACCCAATGGTTATCTTCACCAAGGTATACCTCACTGTACATTATGTCTAGAAAAACTTTATCCTCCACAGATAAAGCAGCTTTATCATCTTCTGGAGATCTGAAGAACACATTCTCCCTCAAGCTCTTTGTGTAGCTCTCATTGGCTTTTGAACATTGAGAACATGGTGGATCGGGCAAATATGACAAAAGAGGTGACTCACCCTGTTCTAAGATGTTGATGCTTTTTGTGCATGGAGAGAAGAATGAAGTTCGTCCATTTGAAAGTATGTTGGTCTTGTATGTGTTCACGCTAGACTGCCAATGAGTCCCATCGAGGCATCTTCTCCCACTATCACCCAGCCTAAGTCCAAGCGTTGTGCATAAGGTGTGTTGTGAGGTCCGTTGTGCTGTTCACGCACTTTGTGGACACTAAGAATGTCTCCTCCCAAAAGGAGAAGGATAGGAGCGCTAGGATCTAAAGGTGGGATTTTATCTGACACAGTAGTGAGGTGAGGGAAATGCAAAGCTATCTCGGGTGTAGGAATCTCAGATCTGTCATCCGGTAAGGTATTGCACTCTATCAAGGGCGGAAGAGCAACAATGGTTCCGTTTCGTTCGTCACTCCGAGTTCCGTCGGATGACGACGAATGGGGTTTCGCTTAGAAAGCCTATCGACTTCGAGTATACAAAACGAGCCAATGGCAAAGAAATGCCATGGGTCTGCGGAATTTGCATGACGTAACTCCGCCCCACCTCGTGGGTATATAAGGAGGAAGTCCTGCAGCAAGCAGATATGTTTTTCGCTTCGGAGCCAAGAGTATTTCTTCACTCCACAGTCATTTCTGACTTCACTCTACGAGACGAGCCTTTCTCTCCGGTGTTGGTGTGACGGCGATCTGCGGCGAGTTCACAGTGCCTGCTGTTCTGTGCAGTGATCTGCCAGTGTGTGTGTGTCTCCCCGCCCGCTTCAACATCGCAGAGTTTTCTCTCCTCTCACAAAAGAGCTCGCACGCGGCACGTCTTTTTAAAGACGGTTCGCCCGTGCATTTCTAAAAATAGGTTGCAGCGGACTGGTATCGGACTCTGATGGGCACGTGCGCTGTTGTGGTTGGCTATTGATCATGCTTGAACAGCGCTCGTGGTGACTCATGTTCTCTCTGGGAACGTGATCATCGCGTCATATAGGTCGAGACTCGGTGAACTCGCAAGAGTGAGAGTCCCCTCTTCCACCCCCCGTCTTTTCGGCTGGTGGCCAGGGTGAACCCTAGGGTGTTGGTCTGGAACAAGGACCCGACTCTGTAAAAAGAGTCCACGACCCCAGCCCCACTCTTCAATGACGGTGCCCGCTAGTGAACTGATGATTCCACGGGTGGCCCGTGCGTTTTCATTTGAAGCTACAGAGGATGATGCTGTGTCTGCAGCAGCATCACTAGCGCCACAAACCCGCCCGGTCCACGGCAAACCCCAATATCTTTCCTCCCGGACGTGCATGATGAGATCTCGAAGTCCTGGTAGACCCCCTGGTCTTTCGGGACCGCTCGTTGGTCTCACCCGCCTTTCCTGCCCTCACTGGCAGCTGCCCATGGGTACACTGGGGTCCCCCGGTTGAACGCTCTGTTGCGATGCTGCTGTGTCCTCAGAGTGCTTCCCGGCGCAATCCTAAGCACCCGTCCGGAGCCTGTAGTTTTTTCGTCTACACTAATCTGTGGCGAAATGCTATAGCGCCATAGGACAGGCAGCCGCCTCACTGCATCCATGACTCTCTGCTGGTCTACGTGACCCAGATGCTCACGGACATGCACGAGGGCGGGACTGACCCGAGGCTCTCAATGAGCCGCGCGCCGCCACTGACCTTGCTCTCCAAGCGACGAAAGTGGCCGTACGCTCTCGGTGTCAGGTGATGCTTACCTTTGGGGGCTGACCGGTCTGATGTACAGGATGTCGGCAGATCCGTCTGCCTCGACACCTCTATATCCCAGGTCGGCCTCCTCGGCGGTGCGGTTGAGTGCTTTCGCCCAACAGTTCTCAACAGCCCATGAGCAGACTGACGTTATTCTGCCCGACGGCCCCGCCGTCCGCTCAGATCCCTCAGTTTGCCCACCGCCGAAGGCGCCCTCCCATGGTTCCAACCCCCCTGTTCGCTAGTAATGGGCTGGCTCTGGAAGACCGTAGGGAAGGTGCCACAGCCCTCTCCAGCCCCCCCCCCACCCCCGCTAAATGCCAGGTTAAGCGGCGCTTTTGAGATGGGCTGCTCAGAGATAAGTCTCAGTTCTTGAGACAGGAGTTGGTAGCAGGGCCACTCCTTTCCCCGGTGGAGGGCTGGGGAAGAATCCTCACTCAACAAGAACTGACTTCTTGTCTCTGAGCATACAGAGTTCTCGGACGACACAGAGTGCCGCCCACAAGCCACGCTCTCCTCGTCCCCCTATGTCCCAGAGGCGGTTGACACGGCGGGTCGTCCACGGACCGCCTCAGCCCTGTCCCCCTCTGTCGCCAGACCCCCGACAGACCACGCCCCCGTGGAACGCTGGTCCTTCCCTGGCCTCCTCTGTCCGGGCGCGGAGCCTAACTGTGCCCCCACACCGGGCCGCTATGCCACCACGTCCGGGCCAGTTACTCCGCTTCGCTGCCCCTCCGGGGGGACGCCTGTGGTAGAGCTTCCCCGTCTGTCCGCCGGGTCGCCTGCACCATCAGGTTCGGCTATGCGATTCAGTTCGCACGGTCTCCTCCCCGCTTCAGGGGAGTCCGCTCCACTCTGGTCGGTGGCTATGCCCCTATCATGAGAGCCGAGATTGCCGCCCTGCTGGCGAAGGGTGCAATCGAGACTGTCCCTCCAGCCGAGATGAGGTCCGGCTTCTACAGCCCTTACTTCATTGTCCCCAAGAAAACCGGTGGGTTACGACCGATCCTGGACTTGCACGTGCTGAATCGCTCCTTACACAGGATGCCGTTCAAGATGCTCACTGCCAAACGCATTTTCGAATGCGTGCGGCCCCAGGATTGGTCTGCAGCGATCGACCTGAAGGACGCCTACTTTCATGTCTCCATTCTTCCTCGACACAGACCGTTCCTCCGGTTTGCTTTCAAGGGGCGGGCATACCAGTACGCGGTTCTCCCTTTCGGGCTAGCCCTGTCTCCTCGGGTCTTCACGAAGGTCGTCGAGGCAGCCCTTGTTCCCCTTCGGGTTCACGGGGTTCGCATCCTGAACCATCTCGACGACTGGCTGATCCTAGCTCACTCTCGAGACCAGGTTTGCGAACACAGGGACCTTGTGCTCCGGCACCTAGCTCGCTTGGGCCTTCAGGTCAACTGGGAAAAGAGCAAACTTTGCCCCGTGCAGAGGATCTCTTTTCTCGGTATGGACATCGACTCGGTCGCCATGTCCGCGCAGCTTACGAGCGAGCGCGTGCAGTCACTGCTGACTTGTCTGAGACAGTTCCAGGACAAGAGTGCGGTTCCACTGAAACTTTTTCAGAGGCTCCTGGGGCATATGGCATCTGCAGCCGCGGCAACGCCGCTCGGATTGCTTCATATGAGACCGCTTCAGCTTTGGCTTCGCGACCGAGCCCCGAGATGGACATGGCTCACGGCACCTTCGAGTACCAGTTACTCCGGCCTGCCGTCACTACTCACCCGTGGGCGAACCTCAGTTTCTACGGGCCCAAGTGCCCCTAGAACGAGCTTCCCGGCATATTGTTGTCTCAACAGATGCCACCACGGGCTGGGGCGCCATGTGCAATGGACATGCTGTCACACTCTCATGTTGAGCAGAAATGCTCCGGAAAAATTCAGTGAGATTTATCACACTCAGGTGTTGAGCAGAAATGCCCCTGAAGGTTCAGTGAATTTCTTCACACTTAGGTGTTGAGCAAGCTTGCTCCTGAAGCCCGGTGATACTCGCATGTAATGTTGCAGTATGGCATGTCATTGCCTCGAGTTGCTGGCCGTACGCCTTGCCCTGCACCGCTTTCGAGCGCTGCTCAGGGGTCAACACGTACTAGTCCGATCAGACATTACCGCCACAGTAGCGTACATCAACCATCAAGGTGGTCTACACTCGCGCCGTATGTCGCAACTCGCTCGCCACCTCCTCTTATGGAGTCAGAAGCATCTGAGATCCCTTCATGCTATTTACATTCCCGGAGCCCTGAACTGTGCAGCCGACGAGCTCTCACGGTTTCAGCCCCTCCCTGGCGAATGGCGTCTCCATCCTCAGACGGTTCAGCTGATTTGGGACCAGTTCGGCGACGCACAGATAGATCTGTTTGCCTCCCACGACTCGACCCACTGCGCCCTGTATTATTCCCTGACCGAGGTCGGCACGGATGCACTGGCGCACAGCTGGCCGCGGGGCCGCAAGTATGCGTTTCCCCCAGTGAGCCTTCTTGCGCATTTCTTGCGCAAGGTCAAGGAGGACGAGGAGCAGGTCCTTCTGGTTGCGCCCTACTGGCCCACCCGGACCTGGTTCTCCGAACTCGTACTCCTCGCGACAGCACCTCCTTGGCCCATACCTCTGAGGAAGAACCTTCTTTCTCAGGGACGGGGCACCCTATGGCACCCTCGTCCCGACCTGTGGAGCCTCCACGTGTGGCCCCTGGACGGGACCAGGTAGGTTTGAGTACCCTACCACCTCCGGTGGTGGCTACCATCACTTCCGCTAGAGCGTCGTCCACGAGACACCTCTATGCGTTGAAGTGGAACCTCTTCGTCAGCTGGTGCTCTTCTCACCGAGAAGACCCCCGGAAATGCCCGATCAGCGTCGTGCTTTCCTTCCTTCAAGATGGGTTGGAGCGAAGGCTGTCTCCTCCACCCTGAAAGTCTATGTTGCCGCTATCGCCGCACACCATGACTTCATAGAAGGTAAGTCTGTGGGAAAGCACGACCTGGTCATCAGGTTCCTTAGAGGAGCCAGGAGATTACATCCTCCTCGCCCTCCTCTCGTTCCCTCTTGGGACCTCGCAGTGGTCTTAACTGCCCTGCAGCATGCTCCCTTTGAGCCTTTGCAAACAGTGGAGCTCAAGCTCCTGTCAATGAAGACAGTGCTCCTGGTTGCACTGGCCTCTATTAAGAGGGTAGGGGACCTGCACGCATTCTCCGTTGACGAAGCGTGCCTGGAATTCGGGCCGGCTTACTCTCACGTGATCCTGAGACCCCGGCCTGGATATGTGCCCAAGGTTCCTACCACTCCCTTTCGGGACCAGGTGGTGAACCTGCAAGCGCTGCCCCCGGAGGAGGCAGACCCAGCCTTGGCACTGCTCTGTCCAGTACGTGCTCTCCGCACCTATGTAGACAGGACGCAGTGTTTCAGGACCTCAGACCAGCTCTTTGTCTGTTATGGTGGGAAGCTGAAGGGAAGAGCTCTCTCCAAGCAGAGGTTGTCTCACTGGATAGTGGACACCATTGCTTTGGCATACCAGCAGCAAGGTCGACCGTGCCCCCTCGGTGTGACGGCCCACTCCACCCGGAGTGTGGCATCCTCTTGGGCGTTAGCGCATGGCGCCTCGCTAACAGACATCTGCAGAGCTGCAGGCTGGGCGACACCCAACACATTCGCTAGATTCTATAATCTCCTAGTGGAGCCTGTGTCCTCTCGTGTGCTCGCTTCAACCAGCCGGCATTAGGACCCGCTCAGGTGTCTTCGCTTGCTCGCCATTCCACTCCACGGACTGGATACGTGCGATATTTTCCTCAGGTGAGCTTCTCCGTAAGCCCTGAGTTCCTCCTGCACTCCTGACGTCGACCCAGTGTCTTTGTACCTATGCATCGGCTAGGTGCCTACCGTGTGCATGGTCCCTCTACGGAGCTACCCCCACATGTGTATTCCCACTGTAAGCCTCTCTGAGCATGTGTCTTCCCTTGGCAAGCCACCTTGCCACCCCTGGGGTTTAGGCAAGGCAAGGCAAGGCAAGTTTATTTATATAGCACATTTCATACACAATGGTAATTCAAAGTGCTTTACATAGGAGAAAATAAAATAATCAAAACAAATAAGAATAATTAAAACATTTTAGAATAAGAAATAAAATAAAGTACAGTAAAAACAGTCGGACGAACAGTGGCACAGTGCTCATTCAGTAAATGCATAGCTAAACAGAAGTGTTTTGAGTCTGGATTTGAATGTGACTACTGTAGGAGCACATCTGATCTCTTCTGGAAGCTGGTTCCAGCTGCGGCTGGCATAGTAGCTAAAAGCAGACTCTCCTTGCTTAGAGTGAACCCTTGGTATTTCTAACTGATGTGATCCTAATGATCTGAGTGATCTGTTGGGTTTATATTCAGTGAGCATATCTGCAATATATTGAGGTCCTAGCCCATTGAATGATTTATATACCAGTAATAATACTTTAAAATCAATCCTAAATGTAACTGGGAGCCAGTGTAAAGACCTGAGGACTGGTGTGATATGTTCATATTTTCTGGTTCTGCTCAGAATCCTGGCAGCAGCGTTCTGTATGAGCTGCAACTGTCTTATGGTCTTTTTAGGAAGGCCAGTGAGGAGTCCATTACAGTAATCCACCCTGCTGGTGATGAAAGCATGCACAAGTTTCTCTAAGTCTTGACTGGAAACAAAGCATCTAATTCTTGCAATATTTTTCAGATGATAGTATGCTGATTTAGTTATTGCTTTGACATGACTACTGAAACTAAGGTCTGACTCTAGAGACACACCAAGATTCCTGACTTGATTTTTAGTTGTTAGACCTCTAGAGTGAAGGTATGCATTCACCTTGAGAACTTCATCTTTGTTTCCAAACGCAATGACTTCAGTTTTGTCTTTGTTTAACTGAAGATAGTTTTGGCACATCCAACCATTTACTTCATCAATGCATTGGCACAGGGAGTCAATGGGGCTGTAATCGTTAGGCGATAGGGCTAAGTAGAGCTGTGTGTCGTCTGCATAGCTGTGGTAAGAGATTCGGTTCTTTCTCATTATTTGGCTCATTGGGAGCATATACAGGTTGAATAGGAGTGGTGCAAGAATTGAGCCTTGGGGGACTCCGCATGTCATGGATGTCCACTCAGACTTATGGTCTCCTATACTCACATAATAACCTCTCCCTTCTAAGTATGACCTGAACCATTTTAGGACTATCCCAGAAAGCCCCACCCAGTTTTCAAGCCTGTCAATAAGTATGTTGTGATCGACAGTGTCAAATGCAGCACTGAGGTCGAGTAGTACCAGCACTGATAATTTGCCTGTATCAGTATTTAAGCGAATATCATTTATTATCTTTATGAGCGCTGTCTCTGTACTGTGATGCGATCGGAAACCAGATTGAAAATTGTCAAAGTAACCATTCAAGCTTAAGAATTTGTTCAGCTGATTGAAGACAACTTTTTCAATGATCTTGCCTATGAAGGGAAGATTTGAGATCGGTCTATAATTGCTTAATATGGTCTTATCTAGATTGCTCTTTTTCAGGAGGGGCTTGACAACTGCAGTTTTTAGGGAGTTTGGAAAACTCCCAGAGAGAAGTGAGGCATTTACCACTTCTAGGAGATCTGCTTCTAAACTGTTTAACACACTTTTGAAAAAAGATGTGGGAAGTGTGTCAAGGGCGCAGGTTGATGTTTTAAGGTGCTGTACGGTTTCTTCCAAAATTTTGCCATCAATTTCTTCGAAAACAGACATAGTAACTACTTTCTCAGGTAGTGGTCGGATCTGTTTGACCCCAGCACAACTCAAGGATGAGCTGATCACCTTTCTGATATTTTTGATTTTCTCAGAGAAGAAAGAAGCAAACTCACTGCACTTGCTGTCTGAGAGCATTTCACTGGGAATCTGGCTTGGGGGGTTTGTCAGTCTCTCTACAGTAGCAAAAAGAGTGCGTGTGTTGTTTAAGTTGCTGTTTATAATATTTGAGAAGAAAGTCTGTCTAGCTTTGCCTAGTTCCATATTAAAAGCATGGATGCTGTCTTTGTAGATGTTATAATGGACTACAAGTTTTGTCTTCCGCCACATGCGCTCTGCTCTTCTGCATTGTCTTTTCATATTTTGCACTGCTGTTGAGTTTCTCCAAGGTGCTTTTTGTCTACCACTATTCTTCCTGACTTTCGCAGGAGCAATATCATCAATTACACTTTTAATTTTTGAGTTAAAAGATTCAAGGAGAAAATCAACAGAGTCAGCAGATATGCTTGGTTTTAATGATATAGCCTTCATAAATAGCACACTACTGTTCTCATTTAAGCATCTCTTCTTGACAGACACAGATCTAGCTTCAATGGCAGGAGAGATCAAAATATCAAAGAAAATACAGAAATGATCAGACAGTGCTACATCCTTAATAACAATCGATGAGAGGTTTAGACCCGTACTGATAAGTAGATCTAGAGTGTGTCCACGATTATGTGTGGGTCCATTTACATGCTGTGTCAGATCAAAAGTTTTTAAAACAGTTTTGATTTCTTTTGCCATATTGGTTTCTGCATTATCTATGTGAATGTTAAAATCTCCAGCAATGGCAAAACAGTTAAACTCAGAGGAAATTGTTGATAACAGTTCTGTAAAGTCCTCAGCAAAGGCTGGAGAGTATTTTGGAGGCCTGTAAACAATGATAAGTAAAATACGTGGAGCACCTTTTAACACAATACCCAGATATTCAAAAGATGGGTAATTCCCAAGTGATATTTGCTTACATTGATAGACATCTTTAAAAAGAGCAGCTAAGCCCCCGCCTCTCTTACCCGCTCTGCAAGCACTCATAAAAGTAAAGTTAGGAGGGGATGTTTCATTGAGGACTGTTGCACTGCAGCTGTCTTCTAGCCAAGTTTCATTTAGAAGCATAAAGTCCAGGTTGTATGTGGTTATTAAGTCGTTGACTAGAAGTGATTTATTTTTAAGTGAGCGGATGTTTAAAAGTGCTAACTTAACGGTCTTACTTTTTGTCCCCACAGCGATCTTAGTTTGGCGTGTAATAGGCACCAGATTAGATGGGTTTGCTGTACGGCTTTTGAAGGCCTTAGATTTTCTATCATGTAGTTGAACAGCAATAGGGAAAGATTCAGGCACACTGGGTTCCCGCTTGTTTTGTAAACATTTAAGAAAGTTACTGTTATCATAGCGGGGACCCGACACATATCACTGAGAGCTGGAATCAGTTGTTTTTGGTTCACCGCGAGCTGCTGGAGGAGGGTGTGAGCCCTGGCGCTGTGGCAGAGGCCGAAGAGCTCTCACAGGAGGAGGGGGAGGGCGAGCTGGGCCCGCAGGCTTTGGTGGTTGTGGGGCCTGCCGTTTTTTGGTTGACATCTGGGGGCTTGCAAAAGAGTGGGATAGTCTGGTTCCAGCATACACCAGTTGTTCCATTTTCTCCGAGAAGCACAGAAGTGGAGATGCTGGAGAGAGGGACAACGTGTCTTGCTCTGGTGTTATCGGAGGCTGTAATATGCTGTCCTGGATTTCCTGGCTGTTTTCCAGAAAGTCGTCCTTGTGTGCTGAATCTTCTAGCAGTTCTAGTATGTCACAGTCTGTCTGTGGTGAGCTCTGTGGGCAGGACTCAGCTGAGATTGTGTCCGTCAGCAGAGGTTGTTGTGGCTGAGTGGTGTTATCATTGTCCTTGTGTGATGTGTCAGCCGCATGTCCATTCAGGTGCAGAAGTGAAGTCCTGTGGTCATTCATACTGTGTCCAGGTGTGTGTGTGCCATTCAGGTTGAGTGGATTGGCACATACTGCAGAAGGATGATGGATTGAAAAGAAGATATTGTCCTTTAGCACTCTTGAACCAAGTTTGTTTGGGTGGAGCCCATCCTGTTGAAACAGTTGCCTCTGATTCCAGAAAAGATTGAAGTTGTCAATGAAGTTCAGTCCTTTTATATTGCAGGTTTTTTGCAGCCATGTGTTAAGCCCAAGCAACCGTGAAAACCTGTTTGTTCCTCTTGCTGGGAGTGGTCCACTGATGAATGTCTGAACTTTCAGTCTTTTAAATGTTTCAAAAAGTTCATTGAAATCCTTCTTAAGGAGTTCTGACTGCCCTTTATGAATATCATTCTTCCCCACATGAACAATGAGTCGATTTGCAGTCTTATGTTTCATCAGAATGTTCTGAAGTTCCCTGTTTACATCAGAAGTTGTTGCTTGTGGAAGGCAGCATGTAGTTGTGTCCCTGCTACTAATGTTTCTGATTATGGAGTCACCCACTATCAGAGTCCTGGGCTCGGCTGCGCTCTGAGCTGAGTGCCGCTGACTGCTCGACCTTGAGCGCCTGTTAGCAGTGTTAGCTACTGGCTGATTCAGTCTGTGTTCGATCACATTCATCACATTCAGGGATTCCTCATTCATTAATACTGCAAATCTGTTCTCAAGATGTATAGGCGGTGGTAGGAGACCAGTGTTTGCAATCCTTGTCAGAGCCGTATCTGGGGTAGAGGATGCTACTGCGGCAATGTGTGATGCTCGTGACAATCTGATGTCTCGAGTGCCTTTGGGTCTCGCTCCCTGTTTGTGCCATCGATTTGTAAGTCGATCGGCTTGTTTCTCTACACTCAGTATGGCCTGTATTGGAGCACTAGATTCATGGGACTCACCGGCTGTATGCTGAGGGCGCCCATGGTGAAGCTCTGTTGTGTGTTCTGTCTGGTTTGGAGGTCCCATAAGTAACTTTGTTTCAAGAACTGCAATCCTTTGTAAAAGTCTCTGGCAGTTAGTGCAGCAAGTAGATTCCAGAAGAGGCATTTTCTCTTATCCTTATGAATGTAGGCAGTTGTGTTTTCTCTTCCCCGGAATGTAAGCTTTCAGTGGGAGGCTGGTCGAAGAAAAGTATTCCGCTTTTTTCTAGTAATCAAGCGTTTGAGCACTGTGCTGATTTGCTGAAGTCGATAGGCTTTCTAAGCGAAACCCCATTCGTCGTCATCCGACGGAACGTCTCCGTTCCCTCACTCAGGGAACGAGGGTTACATACGTAACCGAGACGTTTTCCCATCAAGCGACTCAATTGAGAATCCACTTATTTTCCTCCCCGCCGTGGACACTACACCTGAACATGTTTTCAGTGTATAGGGGAAGAACCGCTAACGATGTTGAACAGATCAAAAAACTGTGATTTCGCCAACGATCTATTGCTCTGTTCGTCCAGAACAGCATAAATGCGTTTGGCTTTTTTACGTTGATTAGAGGGGTAAATGTTGACAAGACAGATCTTTGAACAAGACTTGGGTTTACTAGCATCCCCGCAAATCTCAGTGCACTTGTTATTAATCTAAGCAATGTCCTCATCTGTTTTTTTCATAAATTGATCTGGTGTTGATATAGACACTTCAATGGACCACGGAGCAGGACCCGGATGCATGGCTGCCATGTGTCTGTCACTGTCACATTCTCTGCACTTAATGGATGCTCTGCAGTCTCTTGCTACATGCTTTGTGGAAGCACAACATCTAAAACAGATGGACTTTTCTTTTAGATGAGCTTTTCGTTCGTCCAAATGTTTGCTTCTAAAAGTGCGACACTTGTGAAGTGGATGAGGCTTGTTGTGTAAGGTGCAAACCTTGTCTGGGTCTACATTCTCAACAGAGTTTTTTTCCTGGCTTGGTCGTGAAGCCGTTATTTCAGTTTTTTTACAAAGACAGATGTTCTGTTGTTCGACCTGACAGCTCCTTCGAATTTTGTGACGTTTAAACGGCCAGTTGAAGGAAACGCAAAACTAGGATCGTTTCGGGTTCTGGCTTGTCTACAAACAAATTCAACAAAGAAGCTGAATGGGGGAAAATACACTTTATGGTCCTCCTTATACCTGGAACCTTGTGTAATTCATTTGTCTTGCAGACTGAATGGGAGCTTTTCTACGATGGGGTTGACTCCCCTCGCTGTGTCCAAGTAAGTGAGTCCAGGTAAACGTCCACTCTCCTTTGCAGACTGCAGTTCAAGCAACAAATCTCCAAGGTCTCTCAGACGACAGGTGTCTTTGTTAGTGATGTGAGGAAAAGCCTCTAGTCTCCTCAACATTGCCTGCTCGATGACCTCTGGACATCCGTAGCAGTCTTCAAGGCGACGCCATATCATTTGTACTCCTATGGCAGGATTATTGACATGAACAGATTTAATTTGTTTGGCATGGTTAGACGAATCGGGACCAAGCCATCTGATGAGAAGGTCAATCTCCTCTCTGCTTGTTATACTGAGTTCACTGGTTACAGCTTGAAAATATGTTTTCCATGCCCAGTAATTTTCTGGACAGTCATCGAATTGGAACAGGCCAAACTCACATTCTTTTTTCAACAGATATGTGGCAAAGTCTTTTGATTGTGATGGTGTTGAAGTAAAGCACTCAGCAGGGACTTGAGAGGTTAGGCCTGACCCACGAGGCATTCTTACAGGATAGTTTCGACACCTTTCTTCATCAGCTTTATCAAATGGCTCAATTTTTACATTTGTAGGAGAACACTGGTAGTTGTGTTGAATTGTCTGTTCCTGTCTCATAGGAATTGTCTCAGCATTCGATTCCTCCTTTACCATTGGAGGGAGAGAACAAAGTGAGCCTGCAACAGAGCTCCGCGTCGCATAACTTGAGTTCTCACTTGCTTGTTGTGATTTAGGATTCAGATTAGGAGCATTTTGCTTCTAGCGCTTGGTCAGCTTCCTCTGCTTTCCTGCGAGCCTTTGACTCGTCCATCTTGTCATTGCATTACCGACTGTAAGCTGGATGAAACTGTATTTAGTTGTCTTCACCCGTCAAGCAGTCGATCTTTTACTATTCTGTCCTGGCAATGGTGTTTTGAACAGAGCGTTGACAGATAGCTAACAGAAATAAAGCTCCATCACACGTTTCTCTTTGTGCTTATGTGATGCACACTTTACTTTACTTGTAAAACTAAAAGAAACACACAAAAAATACAAATTACAAAGTAATCCACAAAAAAATGTCATGGATATTGTTCACATTCAAACATCCACTTACACATTTAAACAACTAAATAAACAACTGATATGCCTTAATATCTTAAAACATGTGCTTAAAGAGAATAAAGGAAAGAACAGCTTCACTTGTATATTAGCCGTTAGATCGCGCTAGCTTTCAGTATAAAACATCAATGTCTAAACATTTTAATAACGACTAGCCTTTAATTAGACTAACACAACATTATTACAGTTGTTTTCAATATAAAATTTATAACTTACGATCGTAACTACTCCAAAGATTAGACTATTACTTTACGTGCTTCTTGTTGCGTACTGTTGAGCAGCGTATTACCATTTTGTTCCACTAGGTGTCACACACGATCTAACTTATACAAATCAAAGTACAGCTTACAAAGAAAAACGTCTCGGTTGTGTGAGTGAGGGAAGGAGACGTTCCGTCGGATCACGACGAATGGGGTTTCGCTTAGAACACCTGTCGACTTCGAGTATACAAAACGACCCAATGGCAAAGAAATGCCATGGGTCTGCGGAATTTGCATGACGTAACTCCACCCCACCTCGTGGGTATAAAAGGAGGACGTCCTGCGATATGCAGATATGTTTCTTCGCTGAGGAGCCGAGACTGAACTCAGGCGATCAAGAAGACGGGAACGTCTCCGTTCCCTCACTCAGGGAACGAGGGTTACATCCGTAACCGAGACGTTCCCTTTCGTTCGTCACTCCCAGTTCCGTCGGATGACGACGAATGGGGTTACCAGTCTTATCACGCCACCTTCACAGCTGTCTTCCAGTGCCCTGCATAAATCTGAGATCCCCGTCATGAGACAAGTAGGACTCCTATTTAACACAGGAATACCAAGGTACACTGGGGAGCATATCTCATAGTTTAGAGGAAATATGCAAAATATTGCCAGCCCAAATGGGGGGGACTTAGAGAATACACATATGACCCGAAGGATGCATATGGGAATACACTGGGGTATCCAGCCGCAGGTGGAAAAATTTTAAACCCCAGGGGTGGCAAGGTGGATTGCCAAGGGAAAGACACATGCTCAGAGAGGCTTACAGTGGGAATACACATGTGGGGGTTGCTCCGGAGAGGGACCATGCACACGAGAGGCACTTAGCCGACGCTCAGGCAAAAGACACTGGGTCGACGTCAGGAGTGCAGGAGGAACTCAGGGCTTTTGGTGAAGCTCACCTGAGGAGAATATCGCACGCATCCAGTCCGTGGAGTGGAATGGCGAGCAAGCGAAGACACCCAACGGACTCCCATGTTAGCTTGAAAAAGACAGTACACGGGAGGAGACTGGCTCCACTCGGAGATTGTAAAATCTGGCGAATGTGTTAGGTGTCGCCCAGCCTGCAGCTCTGCAGATGTCTGTTAACGAGGCGCCATGCGCTAGAGCCCAAGAGGACGCCACACTCCGGGTGGAGTGGGCGGTCACACCAAGGGGGCACGGTCGGCCTTTGCTGCTGGTATGCCAAAGCAATGGTGTCCACTATCCAGTGGGACAACCTCTGCTTGGAGAGAGCCTTTCCCTTCAGCTTCCCACCATAACAGACAAAGAGCTGGTCTGAGGTCCTGAAACACTGCGTCCTGTCTACATAGGTGCGGAGAGCACGTACTGGACAGAGCAGTGCCAAGGCTGGGTCTGCCTCCTCCGGGGGCAGCGCTTGCAGGTTCACCACCTGGTCCCGAAAGGGAGTGGTAGGAACCTTGGGCACATATCCAGGCCGGGGTCTCAGGAACACGTGAGAGTAAGCCGGCCCGAATTCCAGGCACGCTTCGTCAACGGAGAATGCGTGCAGGTCCCCTACCCTCTTGATAGAGGCCAATGCAACCAGGAGCACTGTCTTCATTGACAGGAGCTTAAGCTCCACTGATTGCAAAGGCTCAAAGGGAACACTCTGCAGGGCAGTTAAGACCACCGCAAGGTCCCAAGAGTGAACGAGAGGAGGCGAGGAGGATGTAATCTCCTGGCTCCTCTAAGGAACCTGATGACCAGGTCGTGCTTTCCCACAGACTTACCTTCTACCAAGTCATGGTGTGCGGCGATAGCGGCAACATAGACTTGAGGGTGGAGGGAGACAGCCTTCGCTCCAACCCATCTTGAAGGAAGGAAAGCACAACGCTGATCGGGCATTTCCGGGGGTCTTCTCGGTGAGAAGAGCACCAGCTGACGAAGAGGTTCCACTTCAACGCGTAGACGTGTCTCGTGGACAACGCTCTAGCGGAAGTGATGGTAGCCACCACCGTAGGTGGTAGGGTACTCAAACCTACCTGGTCCCGTCCAGAAGCCACACGTGGAGGCTGCAAAGATCGGGACGAGGGTGCCACAGGGTGCCCCGTCCCTGAGAAAGAAGGTCCTTCCTCAGAGGTATGGGCCAAGGAGGTGCTGTCGCGAGAAGTATGAGTTCGGAGAACCAGGTCAGGGTGGGCCAGTAGGGCGCAACAAGAAGGACCTGCTCCTCGTCCTCCTTGACCTTGCGCAAGAAGGCTCACTGGGGGAAACGCCTACTTGCGGCCCTGCGGCCAGCTGTGCGCCAGTGCGTCCGTGCCGAGCGTGCCCTCGGTCAGGGAATAATACAGGGCGCAGGTGGGTCGAGTCGTGGGAGGCAAACAGATCTAAGTGTGCGTCGCCGAACTGGTCCCAAATCAGCTGGACCGCTGGGGATGGAGTCGCCATTCGCCAGGGAGGGGCTGAAACCGTGAGAGCTCGTCGGCTGCACCGTTCAGGGCTCCGGGAATTTAAATTGCTCGAAGTGACCTCAGATGCTTCTGACTCCATAAGAGGAGGTGGCGAGCGAGTTGCGACATACGGCGCGAGCGTAGACCACCTTGATGGTTGATGTACGCTACTGGCGGTATTGTCTGATCGGACTAGTACGTGTTGACCCCTGAGCAGCACTCGAAAGCGGTGCGGGGCAAGGCGTACGGCCAGCAACTCGAGGCAATTGACATGCCATACTGCAACTACTACATGCGAGTATCACCAAGCTTCAGGAGCAACCTTGCTCAACACCTAAGTGTGAAGAAATTCACTGAACTTTCAGGGGCATTTCTGCTCAACAACTGAGTGTGATAATCTCACTGAATTTTTCAGGAGCATTTCTGCTCAACATGAGAGTTGACAGCACGTCCATTGCACATGGGCCCCAGCCCGTGGTGGCATCTGTTGAGACAACAACATGCCGGGAAGCTCGTTCCAGGGGCACTCGGGCCCGTAGAAACTGAGGTTCGACCACGGGGTGAGTACTGACGGCAGGTCGGAGTAACTGGTACTCGGAGGTGCCGTGTTGCCATGCCCACCTCGGGACTCGGTCGCGAAGCCAAAGCTGAAGCGGTCTCATATGAAGCAATCCGAGCGGCGTTGCCGCGACTGCAGATGCCATATGCCCCAGGAGCCTCTGAAAAAGTTCAGTGGAACCGCACTCTTGTCTTGGATTTGTCACAGACAAGTCAGCAGTGACTGCACGCGCTCGCTCGTAAGCTGCGCGGACATGGCGACCGAGTCGATGTCCATACCGAAAAAAGAGATCCTCTGCTCGGGGCAAAGTTTGCTCTCTTCCCAGTTGACCTGAAGGCCCAAGCGAGCTAGGTGCCGGAGCACGAGGTCCCTGTGTTCGTAAAACTGGTCTCGAGAGTGAGCTAGGATCAGCCAGTCGTCGAGATAGTTCAGGATGCGAACCCCGTGAACCCGAAGGGGAACAAGGGCTGCCTCGACGACCTTCGTAAAGACCGAGGAGACAGGGCTAGCCCGAAAGGGAGAACCGCGTACTGGTATGCCCGCCCCTCGAAAGCAAACCGGAGGAACGGTCTGTGTCGAGGAAGAATGGAGACATGAAAGTAGGCGTCCTTCAGGTCGATCGCTGCAAACCAATCCTGGGGCCGAACACATTCGAAAATGCGTTTGGCAGTGAGCAACTTGAACGGCATCCTGTGTAAGGAGCGATTCAGCACGCGCAAGTCCAGGATTGGTCGTAACCCACCGGTTTCTTTGGGGACAATGAAGTAAGGGCTGTAAAAGCCGGACCTCATCTCGGCTGGAGGGACAGTCTTGATTGCACCCTTCGCCAGCAGGGTGGCAATCTCGGCTCTCATGATGGGGGCATTGCCACCGACCAGAGTGGAGCGGACTCCCCTGAAGCGGGGAGGAGACCGTGCGAACTGAATCGCATAGCCGAACCTGATGGTGCAGGCGACCCAGCGGGACAGACGGGGAAGCTCTACCACAGGCGTCCCCCCGGAGGGGCAGCGAAGCGGAGTAACTGGCCCGGACGTGGGTGGCATAGCGGCCCAGTGTGGGGGCACAGTTAACATCCGCGCCCGGACAGAGGAGACCAGGGAAGGACCAGCGTTCCACGGGGGCCTGCTCTGTCGGGGGTCTGGCGACAGAGGGGGACAGGGCTGAGGCGGTCCGTGGACGACCCGCCATGTCAACCGCCTCTGGGACAGAGGGGGACGAGGAGAGCACGGCTTGTGGACCGGCGCTCTGTGTCGTCCGAGAACTCTGTGGGCTCAGAGACGAGAGAGTCAGTTCTTTCTGAATAAGGAAACTTCCCCAGCCCTCCACCGGGGAAAGGGGTGGTCCTGCTACCAACTCCTGGAAAGAACTGAGACTCATCTCTGAGCAGCCCATCTCAAAAGTGCCGTTTAGCCCGGGAATTTAGCGGGGGGGGGGGGGGGGGGGTGGCTGGAGAGGGCTGTGGCATCCTCCCTACGGTCTTCCAGAGCCAGCCCATTACTGGTGAACGGGGGGGTTGGAACCGTGGGAGGGCGCCTTCGGCGGTGGGCAAACTGAAGGATCTGAGCGGACGGCGGGGCCGTCGGGCAGAATAACGTCAGTCTGCTCACGGGCGGTTGAGAACTGTTGGGCAGAAGCACTCAACCGCACCGCCGAAGAGGCCGACCTGGGATATGTGGGTGTCGAGCAGACGGGTCCGCCGGACATCCTGCACATCAGACTGGTCAGCCTCAGACTGGTGAACATCACCTGACTCCGGGAGCGTACGGCCACTTTCGTCACTCGGAGAGCAAGGTCAGTGGCAGCGCGCAGCTCACTGAAGAGCCTCAGGTCAGTCCCGCCCTCGTGAACGTCCATGAGCATCTGGGTCAGGAGACCAGCAAAACGGTCATGGGAAGCAGTGAGGCGGCTGCCTGTCCTATGGCACTATAGGATTTCGCCACAGATTAGTGTAGACGAAAAGAACTACAGGCTTGGACAGGTGCTTAGGATTGCGCCGGGAAGCACTCTGAGGACACAGTAGCATCGCAACAGAGCGTTCGACCGGGGGGACCCCAGTGTACCCATGGGCAGCGGCCCGTGAGGGGAGGAAAGGTGCATGAGACCAACGAGCAGTCCCGAGAAGACAAGGGGTCTTCCAGGACTTCGAGATCTCATCATGGACGTCCAGGAGGAAAGATATTGGGGATTTGCCGTGGACGCGGGTCGACGGCCTCACCCAAAAACCAATCGTCCCAGGAAAGCATGGCCATCATCTCCGGATCAGACTCAGACACAGACATATGCAGACCAGAAGGTGGCAGCTGTGACGAGTCGTCATTTCCAGAAGAATAAGCCCACCTAGTGATGCTGCTACAGACACGGCATCATCCTCTGTAGCTTCAAATGAAAACACACGGGCCACCCATTTTTATTAGGGTAGACTCGTGGAATCATCAGTTCGCTAGCGGGCACTGTCATGCAGGGGGGTTTGGAGCGTGGACAGATAGTCGGCGCCTAGTTCCAAACCGTAACCCTCAGATCACCCTGGCCACCAGCCGAAGTAGCACCCCTCGGGGGGGCATTAGATCGGGGTGTGGCAGAGGGGACTCTCACTCTTGCGAGTTCACTGAGTCTCGACCGTAATGACGCGATGATCACGTTCCCAGAGAGAACATGAGTCACCCACGAGCGCTGTTCAAGCATGATCAAAGCCCAAACACACTAGACAGCGCTCGTGCCCATCAGAGTCCGATACTAGTCCGCTGCAACCAGAAATGCATGGGCGAGCCGTCTTTAAAAAGACATGCCGCGTGTGAGCTCTTTTATGAGAGGAGAGAAAAAACTCTTTGATGTTGAAGCGCGGGGAGACACACACACACACTGGCAGATCACTGCACAGATCAGCAGGCACTGTGAGCTCGCCGCAGATCGCCGTCACACCAACACCGGAGAGAAAGGCTCGTCTCGTAGAGTGAAGTCAGAGATGACTGTGGAGTGAAGAAATACTCTTGGCTCCGAAGCGAAAACATATCTGCATATCGCAGGACGTCTTCCTTTTATACCCACGAGGTGGGGTGGAGTTACGGCATGCAAATTCCGCAGACCCATGGCATTTCTTTGCCATTGGCTCGTTTTGTATACTCAAAGTCGACAGGTGTTCTAAGCGAAAGCCCATTCGTCGTCATCCGACGGAACTCGGAGTGACGAACGAAAGGGAAAGAAAGATTAGATTAAAGTTAGAAAGAAATATAAGTAAAAAAGATAGATAGATAAGTTAGAACAGTTGAAAGAAAAAGGAAAGAAATTAAGTTGGAAATTAATTAATTAGAAAGAAAGATAATTTAGAAAGAAAGATTAGTTAGAAAGAGAGAAAGAAAAAAGAAAGATTAGTTAAAAAAGAAAGAATTATCAGTTAGAAAGAAAGAACAATTAGTTAAAAAAGAAAGATTAGTTAGAATAAAATAAAGAAAGAAAGAAAGATAAGTTAGAAAGAATGATTATTTAGAAAGAAAGATTAGTTAGAAAGATAGAATAGTTTAAAGAAAAAAGAAAGAAATTAAGTTGGAAAAAGAAAAAGAAAAAAATTGTTAGAAAGAAAGAAAAAAGATTAGTTGGAAAGAAATTAGTTAGAAAGAAACATTATTTAGAAAGAAAGATTATTTAGAAAGAAAGATTAGTTAGAAAGAGAAAAAGCTAAAAAAGAAAGATTAGTTAAAAAGAAAGAATTATCAGTTAGAAAGAAAGAATAATTAGTTAAAAAAGAAAGAAAGATTAGTTAGAAAAGAAAGACAAGTTAGAAAGAAAGATCAGTTATAAAGAAAGAAAGAAGGAAAGAAAGAAAGAAAGATTAGTTAGAAAGAAAGATTAGTTAGAAAAAAAGATTAGATAGAAAGAAAAGTTAGTAGATGTCACAAGCTGGGCTCGAACTCGGGTCTCAGATGTGGAGAGTTGAGAGTTCTACCACTTAGCCACAGAGGTGGTATGTTGGATCCAAACGAAACACTCAAGGCAATACTCCAGGCAAAGTAGATTTATTAAAAAAAAAGGTTCTTTGCAAGTCCATAAAAATCCAACAAAAGTTCTTCTCAGAAAGAGGTATTACTAACAGTAGAGATAAAGCAAATCATAACAGGAGAGAAATAAAATAACTCCACGAGGGGAGAAAAACAAATAACTAAGAACAGCTTACTTGGGATAACTTGGAATGACTCAGGAGGACACAGCAGGAGACACATAGCAAAGACTCAAAAACCGAGTGAGGAAAAAGGGGAAAAAACACAGCTAAAATACTCTAGGGGAAACAAGGCACAGGTGACCTGGATAACGCTAACAAGGACACACGAGGAAGAACTAAGGCAGAGGGGAACAGGTGACCTCTAGAGGCCCGGAGACAAACAACAGGAGGCAGGATGCTGACAGGACCCCCTCCTCTAGGAACGGCTCCTGACGTTCCTTCCAGAACACCCTGGCCTCAGGGTGCGAAACTCTCGGATCAAACTTGGGTCCAGGATGTCCTTGGCTGGAACCCAGGAGCGCTCCTCCGGCCCATAGCCCTCCCAGTCCACCAGATACTGCAGAGATTTCTGGACCCTCCGGGAGTCTAGTATCCGGCGCACTGTGTAGGCTGGCTGGCCGTCAATGATCCTGGGAGGTGGAGGGGGTCTGCGGGGTGGGGCAAAGGGAGAAGACAAGACAGGTTTTAGTAATGAAACATGAAATGTGGGGTTAATTCTAAGTGAACGAGGGAGAAACAAACGATAAGAAACAGGGTTAACTTTCCTTGCTATGCGAAAAGGGCCGATGTATTTCTGGGAAAGCTTCTTAGATTCGACCCGGAGGGGCAGGTTCTTAGTGGCTAACCAGACTCTTTGACCAGCTCGGAAATTAGGGGCCGTCCGCCGGTGGCGATTAGCCTGGCTTTGGTATCTCTGGGAGGTCCGAAGGAGGGTACGTCTGGCCTTCTTCCAGGTCCGCCGACAGCGTAGGACAAAGCGCTGGGCCGAGGGAACACCAACTTGCGCCTCTTCCTCGGGAAATAATGGAGGGGTGTATCCAAACTGGCATTCGAAAGGGGACAATCCGGTGGCCGAAGACTTGAGGGTGTTGTGGGCATATTCAGCCCAAATGATAAGGTGGCCCAAGACGTGGGATTACTGGCCGCCATACACCGTAAGGTGGTCTCCAGATCCTGGTTAATCCGTTCCGTCTGCCCATTAGACTCTGGATGGAACCCAGACGACAGGCTGGCTGTGGCCCCTAGAAGCCTGCAGAAGGCCCCCCAGAACCGGGACGAGAATTGGGGACCTCGGTCAGAGACAATATCCAGGGGGATTCCAAATATCCGGAAGACATGGTTCATTAGGAGCTCAGCAGTCTCCTTGGCTGAAGGCAGCTTGGGCAGGGGAATAAACCGGGCAGCCTTAGAGAACCGGTCTACAACTACCAAGATAACAGTGTTGCCCTGGGATGGAGGAAGTCCTGTAACAAAGTCCAGTGAAAGGTGTGACCATGGCCTGTGTGGAACAGGTAAGGGACGGAGCAGTCCCTGGGGTCGCTGACGTGTAGACTTTCCCTGGTTGCACACAGGACAGGCCTCCACATAGACCTGAACGTCCTTCTTAATGGATGGCCACCAAAACCTCCGCTGGAGGAATTCCAGTGTGCGAGCACTACCTGGATGGCACGTCAAGGGTGACTCATGACCCCACTGCAAGACCAGGGGCCGAACAGATAGAGGAACGTACAGGCGTCCGGCGGGACCACTGCCTGGATCGGGCTCATGGACAAGGGCCTCTCGTACACCTCTTTCTAGTTCCCACTGAAGAGGTGCAATTATCCTAGACCTCGGAATAATTGATGTTAAGGGCTTCTCTTGCATTTCAGGAGAGTAGACTCGAGAGAGGGCATCCGGCTTGACATTCTTGGTGCCGGGTCTGTAAGATAGGAGAAACTGGAATCGATTAAAAAACAAGGACCATCGCGCTTGCCGAGGGTTCAACCGCTTAGCCTGCTGGAGATATTCCAGGTTCTTGTGGTCTGTGAGAACTTGGAAAGGATGCTGAGCCCCCTCAAGCCAATGGCGCCACTCCTCCAAGGCCAGTTTTACCGCAAGCAACTCTCGATCCCCCACGTGGTAATTACGCTCGGCTTCAGACAGGCGGCGAGACATGAAGGCACAAGGGTGTAATTTTCTATCCTCACCCCTCTGTGACAGGATGGCCCCCACCCCCACCTCTGAGGCGTCTACCTCCACCACAAAAGGTCTTTCTGGGTCAGGGATCATAAGAATCGGAGCGGAAGTGAAGCGGCACTTGAGATCCTCAAAGGCCTCCGCTGCCTTAGGACCCCAGTGAATCTTGGTTCCTCCTCCCTTAGTAAGTGCTGTCAAGGGGGCTACCACAGAGCTGAAATTTTTAATGAACTTCCTATAGAAGTTCGCAAAGCCAATAAAACGTTGAACCTCCTTGACTGTGGCAGGTGTGGGCCAGTTGTGGACCGCCTTGACCTTCTTGGGGTCCATCTCCAGGTGGCCAGGAGTAACGATAAACCCGAGAAACTGAGTCTGGGAAACATGAAATTCACACTTCTCAGGTTTTACGTAGAGATGATTGTCAAGTAGTTTCTGGAGAACCCGGCTAACATGCCCCTCATGCTCCTTCAGTGACCTCGAGAAGATGAGGATATCATCCAGGTATACGAAGACAAACAGATTAAGCATGTCCCGGAGAACATCATTAATCAGGGTTTGAAATACTGCGGGGGCGTTGGTGAGCCCGAACGGCATCACCAGATATTCATAGTGACCCGTGGGGGTGTTGAAGGCCGTCTTCCATTCATCTCCTTGCCGGATCCGCACGAGATGGTAGGCATTGCGGAGATCCAGTTTAGTAAAAATGGAAGCCCCTTGAAGCAGCTCAAAAGCAGTGGCCATGAGAGGAAGGGGGTATCGATTCCGAACCGTGATCTTGTTAAGGCCCCGGTAATCAATACAAGGCCTAAGACCCCCGTCTTTCTTCTCTACAAAAAAGAATCCAGCCCCAGCTGGGGAAGTAGAGGCACGGATGATGCCAGCTGACAAGGACTCCTTAATGTAGGTATCCATAGCTGAGTGCTCGGGGGAGGACAAGGAGAAGATCCGACCTCTGGGAGGGCAGGAACCAGGGAGTAAATCAATGGCACAGTCATAAGTGCGGTGAGGCGGTAAGGAAGTAGCCCGGGACTTGCTGAACACTGCCTTGAACTGATGGTAAACACTGGGGACTCGGGAGAGGTCGACAGACTCTTGAAACTCGGAACTAGGGGCCGAGGGACTCGGAAGCATGCAGGTGAGTTGGCAGGTGGAACCCCAGCTTAGAATGGTGCCAGTAGGCCAGTCGATCTGGGGATTATGTCTGCACAGCCAAGGGTGACCCAGGATAATAGGATACTCGGGGGAGTCAATGAGATAGAAGGTCTCCTCCTGCTGGTGTTGAAAGACATTAAGTCGCAGTGACTGAGTCGCCTCTGTTACTTTGCCTGGTTCCAGAGGTCTGCCATCCAAAGCTGTAACTGCCTGGGGTTGAGGAAGAAGTTGGGTAGGGATCTTAAGTTCCTTAGCCAAGGTTAGATCCAGGAAGTCACCTGCGGCACCGGAATCGACCATAGCCTGGACCTGATGCTTGTGGCCCTCCCAGGACAGAGTGACTGGAATAGCTAGGACAGCGTTAGAAGGAGGAGATCTAATTTTCCCCATCACAGCCCTCCTGTAGCTGGGCGGGGACAGGCGTTTCCCGAAAGCTCGGGGCAAGTGGAGCGGAAGTGACCGGCAACCCCGCAGTAGAGGCAGCGACGCTCCCTCATGCGACGTTCCCTTTCGTTGGGAGAAAGCCTGGAACGGCCTAACTGCATGTCCTCCGGGGAATCATAGAACTGTTCAGGAGCCGGGGAAGCTCTGAATGAAGGAACACTAACTGGAGAAACAGAGTTATTCAGAGGAACTTGGGACTGAGACACCTGGCGGCGAGCTGTTCTCCGCTCTCTCAGACGATTGTCCAGGCGGATAGCCAATGCTATGAGGGACTCGAGATCCCCAGCTGGTTCTCGGGTGGCTAACTCATCTTGTAGGGACTCAGACAACCCTCCTTGAAAACAGACCCTCAGCGCTTCATCATTCCATCCACTACTTGCTGCTATGGTCCGAAATTCAATGGCAAAATCCGCCATGCTGCGGGAACCCTGACGGAGAGAAAGTAGGCGCTTGGAAGCTTCTCGACCACTGACAGGATGATCAAACACCCGCTTGAACTCTTCCACAAATGCCGCGTAGGAGTCACAACAGGCCTCCTGGGATTGCCACACTGCGGAGGCCCATGAGAGCGCCTTGTCTGAAAGAAGTGTAATAATGTAAGCAATCTTGGAACGGTCTGTGGGAAAACTTGAGGGTTGGAGCTCAAAGGTGAGGGAGCATTGGGTGAGGAAACCCTGGCAGGAACTTGGATCTCCAGCAAAGGGCTTGGGAGGTGGAAGTCGGGGCTCCGCCACTGGGGAAGGCCTGTCACCACTCGGGGGTGATCTGGAGGAAGGAGAAGGACCAGGAAGGCGTTCAAAGAGTTGGCGGATGGAACTCATCATATCAGACAGGAGTTGAGAATGTTTGGTCATCAGCTCTTCTTGCCGGCTGAGAACGGCTTCATGGCGCTGGAAAGATGCCTCATGTTGAGCCACCACTGCCAACAGGTCCTTGGAACTGAGTGTTTCTGGGTCCATGACTTACTCGGTTTTTCTGTCACAAGCTGGGCTCGAACTCGGGTCTCAGATGTGGAGAGTTGAGAGTTCTACCACTTAGCCACAGAGGTGGTATGTTGGATCCAAACGAAACACTCAAGGCAATACTCCAGGCAAAGTAGATTTATTAAAAAAAAAAGGTTCTTTGCAAGTCCATAAAAATCCAACAAAAGTTCTTCTCAGAAAGAGGTATTACTAACAGTAGAGATAAAGCAAATCATAACAGGAGAGAAATAAAATAACTCCACGAGGGGAGAAAAACAAATAACTAAGAACAGCTTACTTGGGATAACTTGGAATGACTCAGGAGGACACAGCAGGAGACACATAGCAAAGACTCAAAAACCGAGTGAGGAAAAAGGGGAAAAAACACAGCTAAAATACTCTAGGGGAAACAAGGCACAGGTGACCTGGATAACGCTAACAAGGACACACGAGGAAGAACTAAGGCAGAGGGGAACAGGTGACCTCTAGAGGCCCGGAGACAAACAACAGGAGGCAGGATGCTGACAGGACCCCCTCCTCTAGGAACGGTTCCTGACGTTCCTTCCAGAACACCCTGGCCTCAGGGTGCGAAACTCTCGGATCAAACTTGGGTCCAGGATGTCCTTGGCTGGAACCCAGGAGCGCTCCTCCGGCCCATAGCCCTCCCAGTCCACCAGATACTGCAGAGATTTCTGGACCCTCCGGGAGTCTAGTATCCGGCGCACTGTGTAGGCTGGCTGGCCGTCAATGATCCTGGGAGGTGGAGGGGGTCTGCGGGGTGGGGCAAAGGGAGAAGACAAGACAGGTTTTAGTAATGAAACATGAAATGTGGGGTTAATTCTAAGTGAACGAGGGAGAAACAAACGATAAGAAACAGGGTTAACTTTCCTTGCTATGCGAAAAGGGCCGATGTATTTCTGGGAAAGCTTCTTAGATTCGACCCGGAGGGGCAGGTTCTTAGTGGCTAACCAGACTCTTTGACCAGCTCGGAAATTAGGGGCCGTCCGCCGGTGGCGATTAGCCTGGCTTTGGTATCTCTGGGAGGTCCGAAGGAGGGTACGTCTGGCCTTCTTCCAGGTCCGCCGACAGCGTAGGACAAAGCGCTGGGCCGAGGGAACACCAACTTGCGCCTCTTCCTCGGGAAATAATGGAGGGGTGTATCCAAACTGGCATTCGAAAGGGGACAATCCGGTGGCCGAAGACTTGAGGGTGTTGTGGGCATATTCAGCCCAAATGATATAGGTGGCCCAAGACGTGGGATTACTGGCCGCCATACACCGTAAGGTGGTCTCCAGATCCTGGTTAATCCGTTCCGTCTGCCCATTAGACTCTGGATGGAACCCAGACGACAGGCTGCCTGTGGCCCCTAGAAGCCTGCAGAAGGCCCCCCAGAACCGGGACGAGAATTGGGGACCTCGGTCAGAGACAATATCCAGGGGGATTCCAAATATCCGGAAGACATGGTTCATTAGGAGCTCAGCAGTCTCCTTGGCTGAAGGCAGCTTGGGCAGGGGAATAAACCGGGCAGCCTTAGAGAACCGGTCTACAACTACCAAGATAACAGTGTTGCCCTGGGATGGAGGAAGTCCTGTAACAAAGTCCAGTGAAAGGTGTGACCATGGCCTGTGTGGAACAGGTAAGGGACGGAGCAGTCCCTGGGGTCGCTGACGTGTAGACTTTCCCTGGTTGCACACAGGACAGGCCTCCACATAGACCTGAACGTCCTTCTTAATGGATGGCCACCAAAACCTCCGCTGGAGGAATTCCAGTGTGCGAGCACTACCTGGATGGCACGTCAAGGGTGACTCATGACCCCACTGCAAGACCAGGGGCCGAACAGATAGAGGAACGTACAGGCGTCCGGCGGGACCACTGCCTGGATCGGGCTCATGGACAAGGGCCTCTCGTACACCTCTTTCTAGTTCCCACTGAAGAGGTGCAATTATCCTAGACCTCGAAATAATTGATGTTAAGGGCTTCTCTTGCATTTCAGGAGAGTAGACTCGAGAGAGGGCATCCGGCTTGACATTCTTGGTGCCGGGTCTGTAAGATAGGAGAAACTGGAATCGATTAAAAAACAAGGACCATCGCGCTTGCCGAGGGTTCAACCGCTTAGCCTGCTGGAGATATTCCAGGTTCTTGTGGTCTGTGAGAACTTGGAAAGGATGCTGAGCCCCCTCAAGCCAATGGCGCCACTCCTCCAAGGCCAGTTTTACCGCAAGCAACTCTCGATCCCCCACGTGGTAATTACGCTCGGCTTCAGACAGGCGGCGAGACATGAAGGCACAAGGGTGTAATTTTCTATCCTCACCCCTCTGTGACAGGATGGCCCCCACCCCCACCTCTGAGGCGTCTACCTCCACCACAAAAGGTCTTTCTGGGTCAGGGATCATAAGAATCGGAGCGGAAGTGAAGCGGCACTTGAGATCCTCAAAGGCCTCCGCTGCCTTAGGACCCCAGTGAATCTTGGTTCCTCCTCCCTTAGTAAGTGCTGTCAAGGGGGCTACCACAGAGCTGAAATTTTTAATGAACTTCCTATAGAAGTTCGCAAAGCCAATAAAACGTTGAACCTCCTTGACTGTGGCAGGTGTGGGCCAGTTGTGGACCGCCTTGACCTTCTTGGGGTCCATCTCCAGGTGGCCAGGAGTAACGATAAACCCGAGAAACTGAGTCTGGGAAACATGAAATTCACACTTCTCAGGTTTTACGTAGAGATGATTGTCAAGTAGTTTCTGGAGAACCCGGCTAACATGCCCCTCATGCTCCTTCAGTGACCTCGAGAAGATGAGGATATCATCCAGGTATACGAAGACAAACAGATTAAGCATGTCCCGGAGAACATCATTAATCAGGGTTTGAAATACTGCGGGGGCGTTGGTGAGCCCGAACGGCATCACCAGATATTCATAGTGACCCGTGGGGGTGTTGAAGGCCGTCTTCCATTCATCTCCTTGCCGGATCCGCACGAGATGGTAGGCATTGCGGAGATCCAGTTTAGTAAAAATGGAAGCCCCTTGAAGCAGCTCAAAAGCAGTGGCCATGAGAGGAAGGGGGTATCGATTCCGAACCGTGATCTTGTTAAGGCCCCGGTAATCAATACAAGGCCTACGACCCCGTCTTTCTTCTCTACAAAAAAGAATCCAGCCCCAGCCGGGGAAGTAGAGGCACGGATGATGCCAGCTGACAAGGACTCCTTAATGTAGGTATCCATAGCTGAGTGCTCGGGGGAGGACAAGGAGAAGATCCGACCTCTGGGAGGGCAGGAACCAGGGAGTAAATCAATGGCACAGTCATAAGTGCGGTGAGGCGGTAAGGAATTAGCCCGGGACTTGCTGAACACTGCCTTGAACTGATGGTAAACACAGGGGACTCGGGAGAGGTCGACAGACTCTTGAAACTCGGAACTAGGGGCCGAGGGACTCGGAAGCATGCAGGTGAGTTGGCAGGTGGAACCCCATCTTAGAATGGTGCCAGTAGGCCAGTCGATCTGGGGATTATGTCTGCACAGCCAAGGGTGACCCAGGATAATAGGATACTCGGGGGAGTCAATGAGATAGAAGGTCTCCTCCTGCTGGTGATGAAAGACATTAAGTCGCAGTGACTGAGTCGCCTCTGTTACTTTGCCTGGTTCCAGAGGTCTGCCATCCAAAGCTGTAACTGCCTGGGGTTGAGGAAGAAGTTGGGTAGGGATCTTAAGTTCCTTAGCCAAGGTTAGATCCAGGAAGTCACCTGCGGCACCGGAATCGACCATAGCCTGGACCTGATGCTTGTGGCCCTCCCAGGACAGAGTGACTGGAATAGCTAGGACAGTGTTAGAAGGAGGAGATCTAATTTTCCCCATCACAGCCCTCCTGTAGCTGGGCGGGGACAGGCGTTTCCCGAAAGCTCGGGCAAGTGGAGCGGAAGTGACCGGCAACCCCGCAGTAGAGGCAGCGACGCTCCCTCATGCGACGTTCCCTTTCGTTGGGAGAAAGCCTGGAACGGCCTAACTGCATGTCCTCCGGGGAATCATGGAACTGTTCAGGAGCCGGGGAAGCTCTGAATGAAGGAACACTAACTGGAGAAACAGAGTTATTCAGAGGAACTTGGGACTGAGACACCTGGCGGCGAGCTGTTCTCCGCTCTCTCAGACGATTGTCCAGGCGGATAGCCAATGCTATGAGGGACTCGAGATCCCCAGTTGGTTCTCGGGTGGCTAACTCATCTTGAAGGGACTCAGACAACCCTCCTTGAAAACAGACCCTCAGCGCTTCATCATTCCATCCACTACTTGCTGCTATGGTCCGAAATTCAATGGCAAAATCCGCCATGCTGCGGGAACCCTGACGGAGAGAAAGTAGGCGCTTGGAAGCTTCTCGACCACTGACAGGATGATCAAACACCCGCTTGAACTCTTCCACAAATGCCGCGTAGGAGTCACAACAGGCCTCCTGGGATTGCCACACTGCGGAGGCCCATGAGAGCGCCTTGTCTGAAAGAAGTGTAATAATGTAAGCAATCTTGGAACGGTCTGTGGGAAAACTTGAGGGTTGGAGCTCAAAGGTGAGGGAGCATTGGGTGAGGAAACCCTGGCAGGAACTTGGATCTCCAGCAAAGGGCTTGGGAGGTGGAAGTCGGGGCTCCGCCACTGGGGAAGGCCTGTCACCACTCGGGGGTGATCTGGAGGAAGGAGAAGGACCAGGAAGGCGTTCAAAGAGTTGGCGGATGGAACTCATCATATCAGACAGGAGTTGAGAATGTTTGGTCATCAGCTCTTCTTGCCGGCTGAGAACGGCTTCATGGCGCTGGAAAGATGCCTCATGTTGAGCCACCACTGCCAACAGGTCCTTGGAACTGAGTGTTTCTGGGTCCATGACTTACTCGGTTTTTCTGTCACAAGCTGGGCTCGAACTCGGGTCTCAGATGTGGAGAGTTGAGAGTTCTACCACTTAGCCACAGAGGTGGTATGTTGGATCCAAACGAAACACTCAAGCCAATACTCCAGGCAAAGTAGATTTATTAAAAAAAAAAGGTTCTTTGCAAGTCCATAAAAATCCAACAAAAGTTCTTCTCAGAAAGAGGTATTACTAACAGTAGAGATAAAGCAAATCATAACAGGAGAGAAATAAAATAACTCCACGAGGGGAGAAAAACAAATAACTAAGAACAGCTTACTTGGGATAACTTGGAATGACTCAGGAGGACACAGCAGGAGACACATAGCAAAGACTCAAAAACCGAGTGAGGAAAAAGGGGAAAAAACACAGCTAAAATACTCTAGGGGAAACAAGGCACAGGTGACCTGGATAACGCTAACAAGGACACACGAGGAAGAACTAAGGCAGAGGGGAACAGGTGACCTCTAGAGGCCCGGAGACAAACAACAGGAGGCAGGATGCTGACAGGACCCCCTCCTCTAGGAACGGTTCCTGACGTTCCTTCCAGAACACCCTGGCCTCAGGGTGCGAAACTCTCGGATCAAACTTGGGTCCAGGATGTCCTTGGCTGGAACCCAGGAGCGCTCCTCCGGCCCATAGCCCTCCCAGTCCACCAGATACTGCAGAGATTTCTGGACCCTCCGGGAGTCTAGTATCCGGCGCACTGTGTAGGCTGGCTGGCCGTCAATGATCCTGGGAGGTGGAGGGGGTCTGCGGGGTGGGGCAAAGGGAGAAGACAAGACAGGTTTTAGTAATGAAACATGAAATGTGGGGTTAATTCTAAGTGAACGAGGGAGAAACAAACGATAAGAAACAGGGTTAACTTTCCTTGCTATGCGAAAAGGGCCGATGTATTTCTGGGAAAGCTTCTTAGATTCGACCCGGAGGGGCAGGTTCTTAGTGGCTAACCAGACTCTTTGACCAGCTCGGAAATTAGGGGCCGTCCGCCGGTGGCGATTAGCCTGGCTTTGGTATCTCTGGGAGGTCCGAAGGAGGGTACGTCTGGCCTTCTTCCAGGTCCGCCGACAGCGTAGGACAAAGCGCTGGGCCGAGGGAACACCAACTTGCGCCTCTTCCTCGGGAAATAATGGAGGGGTGTATCCAAACTGGCATTCGAAAGGGGACAATCCGGTGGCCGAAGACTTGAGGGTGTTGTGGGCATATTCAGCCCAAATGATAAGGTGGCCCAAGACGTGGGATTACTGGCCGCCATACACCGTAAGGTGGTCTCCAGATCCTGGTTAATCCGTTCCGTCTGCCCATTAGACTCTGGATGGAACCCAGACGACAGGCTGGCTGTGGCCCCTAGAAGCCTGCAGAAGGCCCCCCAGAACCGGGACGAGAATTGGGGACCTCGGTCAGAGACAATATCCAGGGGGATTCCAAATATCCGGAAGACATGGTTCATTAGGAGCTCAGCAGTCTCCTTGGCTGAAGGCAGCTTGGGCAGGGGAATAAACCGGGCAGCCTTAGAGAACCGGTCTACAACTACCAAGATAACAGTGTTGCCCTGGGATGGAGGAAGTCCTGTAACAAAGTCCAGTGAAAGGTGTGACCATGGCCTGTGTGGAACAGGTAAGGGACGGAGCAGTCCCTGGGGTCGCTGACGTGTAGACTTTCCCTGGTTGCACACAGGACAGGCCTCCACATAGACCTGAACGTCCTTCTTAATGGATGGCCACCAAAACCTCCGCTGGAGGAATTCCAGTGTGCGAGCACTACCTGGATGGCACGTCAAGGGTGACTCATGACCCCACTGCAAGACCAGGGGCCGAACAGATAGAGGAACGTACAGGCGTCCGGCGGGACCACTGCCTGGATCGGGCTCATGGACAAGGGCCTCTCGTACACCTCTTTCTAGTTCCCACTGAAGAGGTGCAATTATCCTAGACCTCGGAAATAATTGATGTTAAGGGCTTCTCTTGCATTTCAGGAGAGTAGACTCGAGAGAGGGCATCCGGCTTGACATTCTTGGTGCCGGGTCTGTAAGATAGGAGAAACTGGAATCGATTAAAAAACAAGGACCATCGCGCTTGCCGAGGGTTCAACCGCTTAGCCTGCTGGAGATATTCCAGGTTCTTGTGGTCTGTGAGAACTTGGAAAGGATGCTGAGCCCCCTCAAGCCAATGGCGCCACTCCTCCAAGGCCAGTTTTACCGCAAGCAACTCTCGATCCCCCACGTGGTAATTACGCTCGGCTTCAGACAGGCGGCGAGACATGAAGGCACAAGGGTGTAATTTTCTATCCTCACCCCTCTGTGACAGGATGGCCCCCACCCCCACCTCTGAGGCGTCTACCTCCACCACAAAAGGTCTTTCTGGGTCAGCGATCATAAGAATCGGAGCGGAAGTGAAGCGGCACTTGAGATCCTCAAAGGCCTCCGCTGCCTTAGGACCCCAGTGAATCTTGGTTCCTCCTCCCTTAGTAAGTGCTGTCAAGGGGGCTACCACAGAGCTGAAATTTTTAATGAACTTCCTATAGAAGTTCGCAAAGCCAATAAAACGTTGAACCTCCTTGACTGTGGCAGGTGTGGGCCAGTTGTGGACCGCCTTGACCTTCTTGGGGTCCATCTCCAGGTGGCCAGGAGTAACGATAAACCCGAGAAACTGAGTCTGGGAAACATGAAATTCACACTTCTCAGGTTTTACGTAGAGATGATTGTCAAGTAGTTTCTGGAGAACCCGGCTAACATGCCCCTCATGCTCCTTCAGTGACCTCGAGAAGATGAGGATATCATCCAGGTATACGAAGACAAACAGATTAAGCATGTCCCGGAGAACATCATTAATCAGGGTTTGAAATACTGCGGGGGCGTTGGTGAGCCCGAACGGCATCACCAGATATTCATAGTGACCCGTGGGGGTGTTGAAGGCCGTCTTCCATTCATCTCCTTGCCGGATCCGCACGAGATGGTAGGCATTGCGGAGATCCAGTTTAGTAAAAATGGAAGCCCCTTGAAGCAGCTCAAAAGCAGTGGCCATGAGAGGAAGGGGGTATCGATTCCGAACCGTGATCTTGTTAAGGCCCCGGTAATCAATACAAGGCCTAAGACCCCCGTCTTTCTTCTCTACAAAAAAGAATCCAGCCCCAGCCGGGGAAGTAGAGGCACGGATGATGCCAGCTGACAAGGACTCCTTAATGTAGGTATCCATAGCTGAGTGCTCGGGGGAGGACAAGGAGAAGATCCGACCTCTGGGAGGGCAGGAACCAGGGAGTAAATCAATGGCACAGTCATAAGTGCGGTGAGGCGGTAAGGAAGTAGCCCGGGACTTGCTGAACACTGCCTTGAACCTGATGGTAAACACTGGGGACTCGGGAGAGGTCGACAGACTCTTGAAACTCGGAACTAGGGGCCGAGGGACTCGGAAGCATGCAGGTGAGTTGGCAGGTGGAACCCCAGCTTAGAATGGTGCCAGTAGGCCAGTCGATCTGGGGATTATGTCTGCACAGCCAAGGGTGACCCAGGATAATAGGATACTCGGGGGAGTCAATGAGATAGAAGGTCTCCTCCTGCTGGTGTTGAAAGACATTAAGTCGCAGTGACTGAGTCGCCTCTGTTACTTTGCCTGGTTCCAGAGGTCTGCCATCCAAAGCTGTAACTGCCTGGGGTTGAGGAAGAAGTTGGGTAGGGATCTTAAGTTCCTTAGCCAAGGTTAGATCCAGGAAGTCACCTGCGGCACCGGAATCGACCATAGCCTGGACCTGATGCTTGTGGCCCTCCCAGGACAGAGTGACTGGAATAGCTAGGACAGTGTTAGAAGGAGGAGATCTAATTTTCCCCATCACAGCCCTCCTGTAGCTGGGCGGGGACAGGCGTTTCCCGAAAGCTCGGGGCAAGTGGAGCGGAAGTGACCGGCAACCCCGCAGTAGAGGCAGCGACGCTCCCTCATGCGACGTTCCCTTTCGTTGGGAGAAAGCCTGGAACGGCCTAACTGCATGTCCTCCGGGGAATCATGGAACTGTTCAGGAGCCGGGGAAGCTCTGAATGAAGGAACACTAACTGGAGAAACAGAGTTATTCAGAGGAACTTGGGACTGAGACACCTGGCGGCGAGCTGTTCTCCGCTCTCTCAGACGATTGTCCAGGCGGATAGCATATGCTATGAGGGACTCGAGATCCCCAGTTGGTTCTCGGGGGGCTAACTCATCTTGAAGGGACTCAGACAACCCTCCTTGAAAACAGACCCTCAGCGCTTCATCATTCCATCCACTACTTGCTGCTATGGTCCGAAATTCAATGGCAAAATCCGCCATGCTGCGGGAACCCTGACGGAGAGAAAGTAGGCGCTTGGAAGCTTCTCGACCACTGACAGGATGATCAAACACCCGCTTGAACTCTTCCACAAATGCCGCGTAGGAGTCACAACAGGCCTCCTGGGATTGCCACACTGCGGAGGCCCATGAGAGCGCCTTGTCTGAAAGAAGTGTAATAATGTAAGCAATCTTGGAACGGTCTGTGGGAAAACTTGAGGGTTGGAGCTCAAAGGTGAGGGAGCATTGGGTGAGGAAACCCTGGCAGGAACTTGGATCTCCAGCAAAGTCGGGGCTCCGCCACTGGGGAAGGCCTGTCACCACTCGGGGGTGATCTGGAGGAAGGAGAAGGACCAGGAAGGCGTTCAAAGAGTTGGCGGATGGAACTCATCATATCAGACAGGAGTTGAGAATGTTTGGTCATCAGCTCTTCTTGCCGGCTGAGAACGGCTTCATGGCGCTGGAAAGATGCCTCATGTTGAGCCACCACTGCCAACAGGTCCTTGGAACTGAGTGTTTCTGGGTCCATGACTTACTCGGTTTTTCTGTCACAAGCTGGGCTCGAACTCGGGTCTCAGATGTGGAGAGTTCTACCACTTAGCCACAGAGGTGGTATGTTGGATCCAAACGAAACACTCAAGGCAATACTCCAGGCAAAGTAGATTTATTAAAAAAAAAGGTTCTTTGCAAGTCCATAAAAATCCAACAAAAGTTCTTCTCAGAAAGAGGTATTACTAACAGTAGAGATAAAGCAAATCATAACAGGAGAGAAATAAAATAACTCCACGAGGGGAGAAAAACAAATAACTAAGAACAGCTTACTTGGGATAACTTGGAATGACTCAGGAGGACACAGCAGGAGACACATAGCAAAGACTCAAAAACCGAGTGAGGAAAAAGGGGAAAAAACACAGCTAAAATACTCTAGGGGAAACAAGGCACAGGTGACCTGGATAACGCTAACAAGGACACACGAGGAAGAACTAAGGCAGAGGGGAACAGGTGACCTCTAGAGGCCCGGAGACAAACAACAGGAGGCAGGATGCTGACAGTAGAAAAGTTAGATTAGTTAGAAAGAGAGAAAGAAAGAAAGAAAGATTAGTTTGAAAGAAATTATTTAGAAAGCAAGTTTGGTTAGAAGAAAAGAATGATTAGTTGAAAAAAGAAAGATTAGTTAGAAAGATTAGTTAGAAAAGAAAGACTAGTTAGAAAGAAAGACAGATAGAAAAGAAAGAAAGATTAGTTTGAAAGAAAGAAAGTTAGAAAGTAAGATAGATTTGTTAGAAAGAAAGAAAGATTACGTAGAAAGAAAGAAAGAAAGAAAGATTAGTTTGAAAGAAAGAAAGATAAGTAAGAAAGAAAGATAGATTAGTTAAAAAGAAAGAATGATTAGTTTGAAAGAAAGAAAGATAAAATAGAAAGAAAGATAGATTAGTTAGAAAGAAAGAAAGATTAGTTAGAAAGAAAGATTAGCTAGAAAGAAAGATTATTTAGAAAGAAAGATTAGTTATAAAGAAAGATTAGTTTGAAAGATTCAATTCAATTCAATTCAAGTTTATTTGTATAGCGCTTTTCACAATACACATTGTCTCAAAGCAGCTTTACAGATAGTGCATTTCAGAAATGTACAAAGAAAAATACAGTTAGTTAATCATGTATAAATTTAGGCATAACATATCGCCGGTGTTTAGTCGTCTCTTCACAGGCGTCGAGTCGTCTCTCCACAGGCGTTTAGTCGTCTCATCACAGGTGTTGGGGCATCTGAAGTCTCGTGAGAGGCTGGATACAAACTGGAGCTGACGAACGCTATTTACCTCGGGACTAGCGTTCCGAGATAACAGCAGAAAGACAGATGGGAAATAATTAGCATAGCTGATGTTCATAATATTAATGCATTCGAACTGATTCAGAAGTAGTATAAAAGGTAAGCATTAAGTGAATGCTTGGTTAAAGAGATGCGTCTTTAATCTAGTTTTAAACTGGGACAGCGAGTCTGAGTCTCGAACAATATCAGGAAGGCTATTCCAGAGTTTAGGAGATAAATGTGAGAACGCCCTCCCTCCTTTAGTAGACTAAGATATCCTAGGAATGACCAGAAGCGTCGAATTTTGTGATCTTAAAGAGCGCGATGGATTGTAGGGCGATAGAAGGTCTGTTAAATACACAGGAGCTAAACCATTTAGAGCTTTATAAGTCAATAGTAATACTTTGTAATTGATACGGAACTTAATAGGTAACCAGTGTAGAGATGATAAAATTGGTGTTATATGATCATATTTTCTTGATCTAGTAAGAACTCTAGAGGCTGCATTTTGCACTAACTGTAGCTTGTTTATTGAGGATGCAGGACAACCAGCTAATAAAGCATTACAGTAATCTAGTCTCGAGGTCATGAATGCATGAACTAACTTTTCTGCATCTGAAACAGATAGCACGTTACGTAGCTTAGCAATGTTTCTAAGGTGGAAAAAGGCTGTTCTTGTAACATATGAAATATGATTTTCGAAAGTCAAGTTGCAGTCTAGTATAACACCCAGGTCTTTTACTGTAGTGGATAAAGTAACAGGACATCCTTCTAAATTAAAGTTGTATTGTAAGGGATTTTGTGGGTAGTTTTTTGGACCAATAAGTAATACCTCCGTTTTATCTGAATTTAATAGCAGGAAATTACACGTCATCCAGCATTTTATATCTTTTAGACACTCTGTCAGTTAGATAAGTTAGTGTTTTCATCTGGTCGTGATGAGATATATAATTGAGTGTCATCAGCATAACAGTGAAAACTAATTCCATGTTTTCTTATAATATTACCAAGTGGCAACATATATATTGAGAATAGCAGAGGGCCTAGGACAGATCCTTGCAGCACTCCATAGTCTACTGATGTTATCTTCGATTTTTCCCCATTTAAACAGACAAAATGGTAACGGTCTGATAAGTACGATCTAAACCAGCTTAATGCCTGTCCCTGAACACCAGTGTAGTTTTGTAGTCGATCTAAGAGTATTTTATGATCTATAGTGTCGAACGCAGCGCTAAGATCAAGTAGAACTAGTATTGAGATACAGCCTTGGTCAGAGGCTAAGAGTAAATCATTTGTAATTTTAACTAGCACAGTTTCAGTGCTATGATGCGGTCTGAATCCCGACTGAAATTTTTCATAGATATCATTTTCTTGCAAGAAAGAGCACAATTGAGCGGACACAATTTTTTCTAGTATTTTAGACATAAATGTAAGATTTGAGATGGGTCTGTAATTTGCTAGGTTATTTGGATCTAATTGCGGTTTCTTAATGAGAGGTTTTATTACTGCCAGCTTGAATATTTTTGGAACATGACCTAAAAATAAAGACGAGTTAATAATATTGAGGAGAGGCTCTTCCACTACAGGTAACACTTCTTTAAGTAGTTTAGTGGGTATTGGATCTAATAAACATCTTGTTGGTTTAGATGCAATGATAAGTTTATTTAGTTCTTCTTGTCCTATAGTTGAAAGCGGTGTAGTTGTTCTAGAGGGGCCATAATTGAGGCCGAGTCATAAGACACCATAGAGGATTGTACATTTACAATTGTGTTTCGGATGCTTTCTATTTTCCATTGAAGTAATTCATAAAATCATTACTACTATATTGTAACGGAATATTTTTCTCTGGAGATGTCTGATTATTTGTTAGTCTAGCCATGGTGTTAAATAAAAACCTTGGATTATTTTGGTTATTTTCTATTAGTTTGCGGATATGCTCAGCCCTGGCTGATTTTAGAGCCCTTTTATAACGTGACATACTGTCTTTCCACGCGATTCTGAAGACCTCTAAATTAGTTCGTTTCCATTTACGCTCTAAGTTACGAGTTTCTCTCTTGATAGCATGCATAGCACTGTTGTACCACGGTGCTTTAGTTTTCTCTCTAACCTTTTTTAATCTAATTGGTGCAACAATATCTAGTGTACTAGAGAAAATGTTGCTCATACTGCTAGTCATTTCCTCTAGTTCATCTGTTTGTTTGGGTTTACTGAGCAGCTGAGATAGATCAGGTAAGCTATTTGAGAATCTATCTATAGTGGTTGGAAGGATTGTTCTGCCTGGTCTATAACGTGGTGCAACATGACAAATTTCAGCAGTGCGTATTATGCAAGTTACCGTGTAATGATCAGTGAGATCGTCACTTTGCGGTATAATATCTATATCGGTTGGATCGGTTCCATATGATATAATTAAATCTAGTGTATGATTTAGACGATGAGTGGGACCACTGACGTTTTGCTTCACCCCAAAAGAGTTTAATAAATCTGTGAACGCAGCCCCTAACGCATCATTTGTATTATCTAAGTGTATGTTAAAGTCGCCAACAATTATTGCTTTATCGACATTGACCAATAGGTCTGAGAGAAAGTCTGCAAAATCTTTTAGGAAATCAGCATATGGCCCTGGAGGTATATATACGGTAGCCAAGGCTAGAGATAATAAGGATTTCTTTCTTACATCTAAGAGCGTAACATTTAGCACAAGTACTTCAAACGAATTAAACCTATGACAAGTTTTCTGAGTAACATTAATAGATTATATTATTAAGATAATTAAGAATAATAATAAAAAAATAATAAAGAAATAAATAATTAAGAATAGACATCTCTATAGATTGTTGCAACACCGCCGCCACGACCGATCAGACGGGGCTCATGCTTATAACAGTATCCTGGTGGAGTAGACTCATTTAGACCGAAATAATCATTTGGTTTAAGCCAGGTTTCAGTAAGGCACAGAACATCGAAATTATTATCTGTGACCATTTCATTTACAATAACCGCCTTAGGTGTGAGCGATCTAATGTTTAGAAGACCTAGCTTTAGAAATTGTTTTTGTTCACTGATATTTAGATTTTCTGGTTTAATTACAATAATATTCTTGCTAGATCTTACAGTAGATTTGTTGTTTGGCTTCACTAAGCGAGGAATAGACACAGTTTCTATATAATGTTCTACATTGGTACTTATATCAATTAAGTTGGGACAGCAAAGACTGTGATTTGGACTTTGACTTACTAGTCAGATGGTCTGTAGCGTCTTGGAGATGTTGTCCGACAGAACAGCCGCTCCGACTCTACTGGGGTGCAGACCATCAGGAAAGAGCCTAGGTCGCTCCCAAAACAGATTCCAATTATAGCAAATAATCTACTGAACCTTTCTTGTCCAAGTCGGTACGTGGGAAGCGGTCCAGACACGACGATCGTTGCTCTAGGCGATGTGCTGCGTACCGTCTCGATCAGGCTCCTGTAGTCCTTCTTCAGAACCTCCGTCTGCCGCAGCCTGATGTCATTCGTCCCCGCGTGCAGCACGACAGCTCCGACGCGCTCGTCACCGTTCAGGATCTCGGGAACCTGCGCAGCGACATCAAGAACACGAGCACCAGGAAAGCAGTGAGTGCGCACCTTCCTTGACCCGAGGTAGCACGGACATGGCGGACCATGGAAGTGCCGATGATCACGGCGTCGTCGCGTTCCGACTCGCGAAGAGGGGAGAAGCGGTTCCGGGTGGAGATCTCGAAGACCGGGAGGGGCGGAGAGGTTCTTGCTCTGGTCCTGGCTCGTGTCGTGACCCAGGGTGCAGGAGTGATTGAAGGCAGAGATGATCGCGTCCTCCTAGGCAGAGAAACGCACGGAGTAGACGAAGTCGGAGTCAAAGTCAAAAAGTTACTAACCACTGACTTGTGAGCAACGGCGCGTGATGTTTCAAGCGCTGATCGCCGATCTCGCAGCTCGGCTTGCAAGAAAGAAAGAAAGATAAGTTATAAAGATGCATTGCACATACGACCCAAGCGTTGTGCATTGAAGAATGACATTATGCATTATGCACATTCAAGAACTAACTCATACTGAAGGTGAAGAGAGGTGCAATGTAATCTGCATTTGCATTCAAGAACCAACTTTTCTGTAGTGCATTAAAAAGATATAATTTGCACATATAAACAACTCTTGATCGTGAGTGCAATGCAATGGCAACAGCATATTGCATTGCACATCTATTTAATGCACTACGGAGTGAGTTAGTTCTTGAATGCTTTGCAATGCAACAAAGTGCATAATGATTATTCTTCAATGCAACACGCTTGTTCGTATGTGCAATGAAAGGCAACAGTAGATTGCATTGCAATCTCTTCAAATGCACTTCGGAATGAGTTCGTTTTTGAATGCATTGCAAAGCAACAAAGTGCATATTGCTTAAATGTTATTCTTCAATGCAAAACGCTTGATCCAATTTATGCATTGCAATAGCAGATTGCATTGTAATCTTTTCAATGCACTACGGAATAAGTTATTTCTTGAATGCATTGCAATGCAACAAAGTGCATATTGCTTATGTTATTCTTCAGTGCAAAATGCTTGATCGTTGTGCAATGCATTGCAATAAGAGATTGCATTGTTATCTTTTGTAATCTTTTCAATGCACTTCGGAATAAGTTATTTCTTGAATGCATTGCAATGCAAAAAAGTGCATATTGCTTATGTGTTATTCTTCACTGCACAACGCTTGGTCGTATGGAGCAAAGCAACAGCAGATTGCATAGCACATCTCTCATAGCACATCTCTTCATTACACTTCAATACACAAGTGCATATTGCTTATTTTTACAATTGTACAAAACGATTGATCGTATTTGCAATGCAATTCTAGCCAAAGGGTCCTCAAAAAAAAAAAATTCCAATATAAACGTTTTTTTTTTTTTTTCAATTTCAACTCACAGAATCCTTCTGATGTTAAATTATTCCATATTTGACCCAATTATATAATTTCTACCAAAGAGTCCTTGATCTTGATCTTTCTATACAATCTTATTGACTGCTTTTTTATGTTAAATTAGCCAGACAGTTGTTCATATTTGACCCAATGAAAATAATTCTGGCCAAAGGGTCCTCAAAAGTTTTTTTTCCAATATGAACTCAAAAAAAAAAAAAAAAAAAATTAACATAATTTTTTTTTTCCAATATATAATCACAGACTCCTTCTGATGTTAAATTATTCCATATTTTACCTAATAAAATTATTTATACCTATTATTTCTAACTATTATTAGTTGAAGTAGGTTAAAAAGGGACAACTTTCTGGCTGATTTAACATCAGATGAGAAGGAGTACTATGTAGAAAGTTCAAGATCAATGAAACTTTGTCCAGAAATGTGTTAAATAGGTCAAATGTGGACTACTATCGGGCTAATGAATCATCAGGAGTCAATGAGCTTGAATGTTCAAGTTTGAGGAGTCTTTGGCCACAAAAATAGGTTAAATATGGATAATGTCTTGCTAATTGAATCATCAGAAGGAGTCTATGAGTATATTAGAAAGTTTAAGATCGACGAAACTTTGTCCAGAAATGTTAAAGGAGTCTTAAGAGTCAGTCCCGGCGCCATGGGTGTGCATTGGGGGGCCTGGCTCGAGTCACTAGTGCCGCCCTGAACGAGTCTGTCTCTAAGACACATAGACACTAAGGAGTCTATGAGTTCTGTAGGTCAAAATGGACTACTGTATGGCATCCGAAGGTGCTTGCATGGTCAAGTTTGAAGATTCTCAGTAGCACCTCATTGCGGAAGATCCGGGGGGCGGAGTCGGATCCAGATTAAGGGGTGGGGTTGGGTAGGTTTAGGGGTGGGTTTAGGGATAAGGGGTGGAGCTGGCTAGGTTTAGGGGTGGGTTTAGGGATAAGGGGTGGAGCTGGGTAGGTTTAGGTATGTAAGGTGGGAGGAGTCGGATCTAGATCCGACTCCTCCCCGTGGATTTCATGTTCTGCAGTGAGGACCATCTCAGATTTTTTGGCAATAAACATGTTAAAGAGGTCAAATATGGATTAAATTCTGTCTAATGAATCATCAAAAGTAGGTCAAATATGGACTAAAGTATGGCTGAAATAACAAGCGAACGATTCTTTGAGCTTTAATGGTCAAGTTTGAAGATTATTTGGCCATAAATATGTTAAACGTCAAATATGGATAAAAGTCTGACTATTGAATCATCACTAAGAGTCTATGAGAATGTATAGAGAGTTCAAGATCGAGGACTCTTTTGCCAGAAAATTGTTCTGTAGGACAAATAAGGCTGAAATAACAAGATATCTAGTCTATGAGCTTTAATGGACAAGTTTGAAGATTCTTTGTCATATGTTAATAAATAGGTCGAATATGGATTAATGTCTGGCTATTGAATCATCGGAAATCTATGAGTATAGAGAGTTCAAGATCGAGGACTCTTTGGCCAGAAAACTGTTCAGTAGGTCAAATATGGACTACTGTACGGCTGATGAAACATCCGAAGAAGTCAATTTGAATTGTCAAGTTTGAGGATTCTTAGTCCATAAATATTTTACAGTAAATAGGTAAAATATGAATAAATGTCTGGCTAATAGAAAGAAGAAAGATTAGTTTGAAAGACAGATAGAAAGAAAGAAAGATTAGTTTGAAAGAAAGAAAGTTAGAAAGTAGATACATTAGTTAGAAAGAAAGAAAGATTATGTAGAAAGAAAGAAGAAAGAAAGATAAAATAGAAAGAAAGATAGATTAGTTAGAAAGAAAGAAAGATTAGTTAGAAAGAAAGATTAGCTAGAAAGAAAGAAAGATTATTTAGAAAGAAAGATTATTAGAAAGAAAGATTAGTTATAAAGAAAGATTAGTTATAAATAAAGATTAGTTAAAAAAAATAAAGATTAGTTAGAAAGAAAAAGAAGATTAGTTTGAAAGAAAGAAAGATAGTTAGAAAGAAAGATTAGTTAGAAAGAAAGAAGATTAGTTAGAAAGAAAGATTAGCTAGAAAGAAAGAAAGATTAGTTGTAAAGAAAGAAAGATTAGTTATAAAGAAAGAATCGTAAGAAAGAAAGAAATTAAGTTGGAAATTAATTATTTAGAAAAAAAGATTAGATATAAAGAAAGAAAGATTATTTAGAAAGAAAGATTAGTTAGAAAGATCAGTTATAATGGAAAGAAAAAGAAAGAAAGAAAAGAAGAAAAGAAAGAAAGATAAGAAAGAAAGATAAGAAAAGAAAAAGAAAGAAAGAAAGAAAGAAAGAAAGAAAGATTAGTTAGAAAGACTATTATAAAGAAATATCAGTTATGAAGAAAGAAAGAAAGATTAGATGTAAAGAAAGAAAGAAAGAAAGATTAGATGTAAAGAGAAAGAAAGATTAGATGTAAGTTAGAAAGAAATATTAGTAAGAAAGATAGATAGATAGATAGATAGATAGATAGATAGATAGATAGATAGATAGATAGATAGATAGATAGATAGATAGATAGATAGAAAAAAATAACTATTTTTAATTAGTTGAAAGAAAGATTAGTTAGAAAGAAAGAAAGATTAGTTAGAAAGAAAGATTCGTTCGAAAGAAAAAATAATAAGTTTGAAAGACAGAAAAAAGAAGATTAGTTAGACAGGAAGATTAGTAAGAATGAAAGAAAGAAATATTAGTCAGAAAGAAAGAAAGATTAGTTAGAAAGAAATAAAAGATTAGTTAGAAAGAAAAGAAGATTAGTCAGAAAGGAAGAAAGATTAGTTAGACATATGAGCTTTTGCAGTACAATGCTGACAGAACAGAATGCAGAATGCATCATTCCAGCTATGTGCTGTGGCATTGCATGCAAAATCTAAATGAATCGTTTGTGCATTAAAAACATACATATAAACTTACATATATAAACTATGCACCGTTGATGTTGCATTGCAATGCAACCAAGATTGCGTTGTGCATTAAAGAAATATCAACAACAGAAATATACGTTGTTGAATTGTATGCAAGATCTATTTAAGAATATATTTTCTGCACTACATATTCCGTTGTGCAATGAAGAGAGATAACTAACTTATTCCGAAGTGCATTGAAGAGTTTAAAATCTGCTATTGCAATGTATTGCACATACTATCAAGCGTTGTGCATTGAAGAATAAGCATTAAGCACTTTGTTGCATTGCAACGCATTCAAGAACTCACTCTGTAGTGCATTAAAGAGATGTGCAATGCATTCTGCTGTTACATTACATTGCACACGATCAAGCGTTGTGCATTGAAGAATAACATATAAGCAAAATGCACTTATTTGCATTGCAATTTATTCAGGAACAATTTATTCAGGAACACGCAGTGCATTGAAGAGATTGCAATGCAATCTGCTATTGCAATGCACTTACGATCAAGCGTGATGCATTGAATAATGATAAATAATCATTATGCACTTTGTTGCATTGCAATGAATTCAAGAACTAACTCATTCCGAAGTTCATCAAAGAAATGTGCAATGCAATCTAATGCATTTACTATGCATTGCAATAGCAGATTGCAATCTCTTCAATGCACTTCGGAATGAGTTAGTAATTGAATGCATTGCAATGCAACAAAGTCCATGCTTATATATTATTCTTTAATGCATAATTGCTTGAGTGCAATATATTGCAATAGCAAATTGCAATGCAATTTCTTCAATGCACTTCGGAATGAGTTAGTTCTTCAATGCATTGCAATGCAAAAAAGTGCATATTGCTTATGTGTTATTCTTCAATGCACAACGCTTGGTCGTATGGCAAAGCAACAGCAGATTGCATAGCACATCTCTCATAGCACATCTCTTCATCACACTTCAATACACAAGTGCATATTGCTTATTCTACAATTGTACCAAACATTGATCTTATTTGCAATGCAATTCTACCCAAAGGGTCTCAAAACACAAATAAATTTAATTATTAAATTGAAAAACACACACAAAAAAAAACGTTTATATTGGAAATTTTGTGTTTTGAGGACCTTTGGCTAGAATTGCATAGCACATCTCTCATAGCACATCTCTTCATCACACTTCAATACACAAGTGCATATTGCTTATTCTACAATTGTACCAAACGATTGATCTTATTTGCAATGCAATTCTAGCCAAAGGGTCCTCAAAACACAAAATTTCCAATATAAACGTTTTTTTTTTTGTTTGTGTGTTTTTCGAATTTAATAATTAAATTTAAGTTTATATTGAAAGAAAAAAAAAACTTTTCAGGACCCTTTGGCCAGAATTATTTTCATTGGTTCCATATTTGACCCAATGAAAATAATTCTGGCCAAAGGGTCCTCAAAAGATTTTTTTTTTCTTTCAATATAAACTCACAGACTCCTTCTGATGTTAAATTATTCCATATTTGACCCAATGCAACATGACATCATGACTTTTGCGTAAACATACACGCCACTTTCAAGTCAAGTGGCGTGTTATTTATACGCATTTTGAGCTATCCGCGTGTATGCGTGTATATCTACGCCGTTATGTCCGAGTGATTCCGCGTGTATGTACACGCTGTTATAAATCCGAGCGAAATAAAGCCAAATTTTGATATACATCTGGGGGAGCGATATTTTTCTTCCTATGATGGTAGGGAAAGACTCATAAATGGTATTAATCAGTGACGGGTAGGTTTAGGGACGGGGTTGGGGTAGTTCATATATTTACATATACAGTAATGTAACGTTAAGTCAACGGCGTTCATAAACACGCTGAAAAGCGATTATGCGTGTTGATAACACGCCAAAAATGGAAATACGAATTGGCGTGTCATACATACGCAGTTTCATGAGATCAGTCTGCCCAATGAAATTATTTCTACCAAAGAGTCCTTGATCTTGATCTTTCTATACATTCTTTTTGATGTTACATCAGCCAGTTGTCCATATTTGACCCAATGAAAATAATTCTGGCCAAAAGGTTTCTGAGGTTGTTTTTTTTTTTTCAATATAAACTCACAGACTCCTTCTGATGTTAAAATATTCCATATTTGACCTGATTTAATTATTTCAACCAAAGAGTCCTTGATCTTGATCTTTCTATACATTCTCATTGACTACTTTTTGATGTTACATCAAGTTGTCAAGTCGTCACCTTTATTTCTATAGGCGCTTTTTACAATACATGTACAATGTTGTAATAGTATTGTTAAATTCTAAATTAAATGTTAAATGTCCCCAACAAAGCAAGCCAAAAGGCGAAAAAGGCAACAGTGGCAAGGAACCAAAACTCCATTAGGTGACAGAATGGAGAAAAAAAACTTGGGAGAACCCAGGCTCAGTCGGGGGGCCAGTCCTCCTTTGGCCAACGAACGAACAGTGTATGATTATGAGTTAGGCAGCATAATGTCAGGAGTCAGATGTGATCAAATTTGCCCCTTGGCCTCTGTCCATCATGGCCTCCTAATCATCCCTATATATACTGATTGGCTTCATCACTGTCTCCTCTCCACCAGTAAGCTGGTGTGTGGTGAGCGTTCTGGCGCAATATGGCTGCCGTCGCATCATCCAGGTGGATGCTGCACATTGGTGGTGGTTGAGGAGATTCCCCCCCTTCTATGTAAAGCGCTTTGAGTGTCCAGAAAAGCGCTATATAAATGTAATGAATTATTATTATTATTATCATTAATTTTCACGATATTTATCCAGTTCATCTTGGAGGTTGGGTCATCCCCCGGTGAGGAGATGAGTGTGTTGAGGTGTCTATGGGCCTTCACAGCCCTGAAGAGGCTGGCACATCAGGGATGCGTTGTCGTCGTGTCCATGTGATGGTCCTTCCTCAGATCTGGATATCGCCTAGATCCGGCGGTTTGCGGTAAACCTCGGGATAAACAGAGAGACTAATATTAGCGTAGACGCCAGACATCAGACAGACAGTTGTCCATTTTTGACCCAATGAAAATAATTCAATATTCAACTCACAGACTCCTTCTGATGTTAAATTACTCCATATTTGACCAAATGAAATTAGTTCTACCAAAGAGTCCTTGATCTTGATCTTTCTATACATTCTCATTGACTTCTTTTTGATGTTAAATCAGCCAGACAGTCGTCCATTGAAAAAAATTCTGGCCAAAGGGTCCTCAAAAGTTTTTTTTTTTCCAATATATACTCACAGACTCCTTCTGATGTTAAATTAATCCATATTTGACCTGATTAATAATTTCTACCAAAGAGTCCTTGATCTTGATCTTTCTATACATTATCATTGACTGCTTTTTTTATGTTAAATCAGCCAGACAGTTGTTCATATTTGACCCATTGAAAATAATTCTGGCCAAAGGGTCCTCAAAAGTTTTTTTTTTCCAATATAAACAGTTTTTTTTTTAATATAAACACACTTCCACTTCCTTCTAATGTTAAATTAATCCATATTTGACCAATGAAATTATTTCTACCAAAGAGTCCTTGATCTTGGTCTTTCTATACATTCTCATTGACTTCTTTTTGATGTTAAATCAGCCAGACAGTTGTCCATATTTGACCCAATGAAAATAATTCTTGCCAAAGGGTCCTCAAGTTTGTTTTTCCAAATAAAACAGTTTTTTTTTCTTTTTCTTTTTTTAATATAAACTCACAGACTCATTCTGATGTTAAAATGTTCCATATTTGAACTGATTTAATAATTTCTACCAAAGAGTCCTTGATCATTGATCTTTCTATACATTTATTGACTCGTTTTGAGGTTAAATCAGCCAGACTTTTTTTCCATATTTGACCATGAAAAAAATTCTGGCCAAAGGGTCCTCAAAAGTTTTTTTTCCCAATATAAACTCACAATTTTTTTTAATATATACAATTTTTTCCAATATATACTCACAGACTCCTTCTGATGTTACATTAATCCATATTTGACCTGATTTAATAATTTCTACCAAAGAGTCCTTGATCTTGATCTTTCTATACATTATCATTGACTGCTTTTTTTATGTTAAATCAGCCAGACGTTTTTCCATATTTGACCCATTGAAAAATAAATTCTGGCCAAAGGGTCCTCAAAAGTTTTTTTTTCCCAATATAAACAGTTTTTTTTTTAATATAAACAACTTCCACTTCCTTCTAATGTTAAATTAATCCATATTTGACCCAATGAAATTATTTCTACCAAAAAGTCCTTGATCTTGGTCTTTCTATACATTCTCATTGACTTCTTTTTGATGTTAAATCAGCCAGACAGTTGTCCATATTTGACCCAATGAAAATAATTCTTGCCAAAGGGTCCTCAAGTTTGTTTTTCCAATATAAACAGTTTTTTTTTCTTTTTCTTTTTTTCCAATATAAACTCACAGACTCATTCTGATGTTAAAATGTTCCATATTTGAACTGGTTTTAATAATTTCTACCAAAGAGTCCTTGATATTGATCTTTCTATACATTCTTATTGACTCGTTTTGAGGTTAAATCAGCCAGACTTTTTTTTCCATATTTGACCCATTGAAAAAAAATTCTGGCCAAAGGGTCCTCAAAAGTTTTTTTTTTCCAATATAAACTCACAATTTTTTTTTATATATTTTTATATATATATATATATATATAAAAAAAAAATTTCCAATATATACTCACAGACTCCTTCTGATGTTACATTAATCCATATTTGACCTGATTTAATAATTTTTACCAAAGAGTCCTTGATCTTGATCTTTCTATCTCATTGACTGCTTTTTTATGTTAAATCAGCCAGACAGTTGTTCATATTTGACCCATTGAAAATAATTCTGGCCAAAGGGTCCTCAAAAGTTTTTTTTTTCCAATATGAACTCAAAAAAAAAAAAAAAAAAATTAACATAATTTTTTTTTTCCAATATATACTCACAGACTCCTTCTGATGTTAAATTATTCCATATTTTACCTAATTAAATTATTTATACCTATTATTTCTAACTATTATTAGTTGAAGTAGGTTAAAAAGGGACAACTTTCTGGCTGATTTAACATCAGATGAGAAGGAGTCTATGTAGAAAGTTCAAGATCAACGAAACTTTGTCCAGAAATATGTTAAATAGGTCAAATGTGGACTACTATCGGGCTAATGAATCATCAGGAGTCAATGAGCTTGAATGTTCAAGTTTGAGGAGTCTTTGGCCACAAAAATAGGTTAAATAGGTTAAATATGGATAAATGTCTTGCTAATTGAATCATCAGAAGGAGTCTATGAGTATATATAGAAAGTTTAAGATCGACGAAACTTTGTCCAGAAATATGTTAAAGGAGTCTTAAGCCTGGTTTATACTCGACGCGTCCGCAAGAGCGCGAAGCCGCGCGGCAAAAATGACGTCATCGCGGTGTGGGCGGTCGCGCGCGTTGGGTGCGCAAGGGCCCATTTCGCCTGGCGGTGTGCACGGCAGATTTTGTAACAACGCGCGCGGCGCCGCATCCGAAGATGAACGACTTCGAGCCGAATCATGGCCGAGCTCGAACTTCTCACTACACCGGCACCCAGTTTGAAGTTGATTACATTTAAAAAATGAGCATTCAATAGCTTAAAAGTATTTTATTGAACATAAAGGTCCATGTTTAATAAAAATGTTCACGAAACTTAATGACACTTTTAGTGAAATTAGAAAATATGTTAGATATTGTTAATTTAGTTATATTGTATACACATTCTCATATCCATATATTTTGTTTTATTGTCATTACCTAATAATCTCAGGGTTTACTGGGTTTTACACGATTCCTTTTGTAGTGTGGTATTGGTGTACTAAATAAACATTGTCACGTGTGGACCTTTCTTCTTCTCACGGTTGATTCCTGATGGTTTTAGAGGACAATTACTCGAGTCGCCCCCTGTCGTTTCACAGAATAGTACAACGGCGAGCGCGTCGAGTATAAACGCCTCGTCGTTTGGGAGACGCGCGCGCAGTCTGCGGAAGACTCGCGCTCTTGCGGACGCGTCGAGTATAAACAAGGCTTTAGAGTCAGTCCCGGCGCCATGGGTGTGCATTGGGGGGCCTGGCCCGAGTCACTAGTGCCCGCCCTGAACGAGTCTGTCTCTAAGACACATAGACACTAAGGAGTCTATGAGTTCTGTAGGTCAAAATGGACTACTGTATGGCATCCGAAGGTGCTTGCATGGTCAAGTTTGAAGATTTTTCAGTAGCACCTCATCCGAGATCCGGGGGGCGGAGTCGGATCCAGATTAAGGGGTGGGGTTGGGTAGGTTTAGGGGTGGGTTTAGGGATAAGGGGTGGAGCTGGGTAGGTTTAGGGGTGGGTTTAGGGATAAGGGGTGGAGCTGGGTAGGTTTAGGTATGTAAGGTGGGAGGAGTCGGATCTAGATCCGACTCCTCCCCGTGGATTTCATGTTCTGCAGTGAGGACCATCTCAGATTTTTTGGCAATAAACATGTTAAAGAGGTCAAATATGGATTAAATTCTGTCTAATGAATCATCAAAGTAGGTCAAATATGGACTACAGTATGGCTGAAATAACAAGAGAACGATTCTTTGAGCTTTAATGGTCAAGTTTGAAGATTATTTGGCCATAAATATTTTAAACGTCAAATATGGATAAAAGTCTGACTATTGAATCATCACTAAGAGTCTATGAGAATGTCAAGATCGAGGACTCTTTTGCCAGAAAATTGTTCTGTAGGACAAATAAGGCTGAAATAACAAGATATCTAGTCTATGAGCTTTAATGGACAAGTTTGAAGATTCTTTGCCATATGTTAATAAATAGGTCAATATGGATTAATGTCTGGCTATTGAATCATCGGAAATCTATGAGTATAGAGAGTTCAAGATCGAGGACTCTTTGGCCAGAAAACTGTTCAGTAGGTCAAATATGGACTACTGTACGGCTGATGAAACATCCGAAGAAGTCAATTTGAATTGTCAAGTTTGAGGATTCTTAGTCCATAAATATTTTACAGTAAATAGGTAAAATATGAATAAATGTCTGGCTATAGAAAGAAAGAAAGATTAGTTTGAAAGGAACAGACAGAAAAGAAAGAAAGATTAGTTGAAAGAAGAAAGTTAGAAAGATACATTAGTTAGAAAGAAAGAAAGATTATGTAGAAAGAAAGAAAGAAAGATAAAATAGAAAGAAAGATAGATTACTTAGAAAGAAAGAAGATTAGTTAGAAAGAAAGATTAGCTAGAAAGAAAGAAAGATTATTAGAAAGAAAGATTATTTAGAAAGAAAGATTAGTTATAAAGAAAGATTAGTTATAAATAAAGATTAGTTAAAATAAATAAAGATTGCTTAAAAGAAAAAAGAAAGATTAGTTTGAAAGAAAGAAAGATAAGTTAGAAAGAAAGATAGATTATTAGAAAGAAAGAAAGATTAGTTAGAAAGAAAGATTAGCTAGAAAGAAAGAAAGATTAGTTGTAAGAAAGAAAGATTAGTTATAAAGAAAGAATCGTAATAAAGAAAGAAATTAAGTTGGAAATTAATTATTTAGAAAAAAAAGATTAGATATAAAGAAAGAAAGATTATTTAGAAAGAAAGATTAGTTAGAAAGATCAGTTATAATGAAAGAAAGAAAAAGAAAGAAAAGGAAAAAGAAAGATAGAGAAAGAAAAGAAAGATTAAGTTATAAGAAGAATGAAAGAAAGAAAGAAAGAAAGAAAGAAAGAAAGATTAATGTAAGAGAAAAAAAAGATTAAGAATAGAAAGAAAGAAAGAAAGATAGTTAGAAAACATTATTAGTAAAGAAAGATCAGTTATGAAAGAAAGAAAGATTAGAGAAAGAAAGAAAGAAAGAAAGATTAGTTAAAGAGAAAGAAAGATTAGATGTAAGTAGAAGAAATATTAGTAGAAAGAAAGATAAGAAGATAGAAGATAGAAGATAGAAGAAAGAAAGATAGATAGTAGAAGAGAAGATAGTAGATAAGATTAGAGTAATTAGAAGAAGATATGTAGAAGAAAGTAGATGTGTAGATGATGAAAAAAATTAACTATTTTCTAATTAGTTGAAAGAAAGATTAGTTAGAAAGAAAGAAAGATTAGTTAGAAAGAAAGATTCGTTCGAAAGAAAAAAGTTTGAAAGACAGAAAAAAGAAAGATTAGTTAGACAGGAAGATTAGTAAGAATGAAAGAAAGAAAGAATATTAGTCAGAAAGAAAGAAAGATTAGTTAGAAAGAAATAAAAGATTAGTTAGAAAGAAAAAAAGATTAGTCAGAAAGGAAGAAAGATTAGTTAGACATATGAGCTTTTGCAGTACAATGCTGACAGAACAGAATGCAGAATGCATCATTCCAGCTATGTGCTGTGGCATTGCATGCAAAATCTAAATGAATCGTTTGTGCATTAAAAACATACATATAAACTTACATATATAAACTATGCACCGTTGATGTTGCATTGCAATGCAACCAAGATTGCGTTGTGCATTAAAGAAATATCAACAACAGAAATATACGTTGTTGAATTGTATGCAAGATCTATTTAAGAATATATTTTCTGCACTACATATTCCGTTGTGCAATGAAGAGAGATAACTAACTTATTCCGAAGTGCATTGAAGAGTTTAAAATCTGCTATTGCAATGCATTGCACATACTATCAAGCGTTGTGCATTGAAGAATAAGCATTAAGCACTTTGTTGCATTGCAACGCATTCAAGAACTCACTCTGTAGTGCATTAAAGAGATGTGCAATGCATTCTGCTGTTACATTACATTGCACACGATCAAGCGTTGTGCATTGAAGAATAACATATAACAAAATGCATTATTTGCATTGCAATTTATTCAGGAACAAATATATTCAGAACACGCAGTGCATTGAAGAGATTGCATGCAATCTCTATTGCATTGCACATTCGAATCAGCGTGATGCATTAATAATGATAAATAATCATTATGCACTTTGTTGCATTGCAATGAATTCAAGAACTAATCATCCCGAGTTTCATCAAAGAAATGTGCAATGCTATTAAATGCATTTATTTATGCATTGCAATAGCAGATTGCAATCTCTTCAATGCACTTCGGAATGAGTATAAGTAATTGCAATATGCATTTGCTTGATGCAATATTCAGAATTGCATCAATTCTCAAGATGTGCAATGATTAGTTCTATGCATTGCAATAGCAATTGCATTCTTCAATGCAACGTGGTTTGTATAATTGCACTTCAGCACATTCTTATAACTTAATCAAGTGCTATGCTATATTGCAATAGCAAATTGCAATGCAATTCTTGCAATGCACTCGGAATGAGTTAATTCTTCAAATGCATTAACAAGCAAAAAAAAGTGCATATTGCATTTTGTGTTTTTCAGTGCACAACGCTTGTCGTGGGCAAGCAACAGCAGATTGCATAGCACATCTCTCATAGCACATCTCTTCATCACACTTCAATACACAAGTTGCATATTGCTTATTCTACAATTGTACCAAACGATTGATCTTATTTGCAATGCAATTCTAGCCAAAGGGTCCTCAAAACACAAAATTTCCAATATAAACGTTTTTTTTTTGTTGTGTTTTTCAATTTAATAATTAAATTTAAGTTTATATTGAAAGAAAAAAAAAACTTTTCAGGACCCTTTGGCCAGAATTATTTTCATTGGTTCCATATTTGACCCAATGAAAATAATTCTGGCCAAAGGGTCCTCAAAAGATTTTTTTTTTTCTTTCAATATAAACTCACAGACTCCTTCTGATGTTAAATTATTCCATATTTGACCCAATGCAACATGACATCATGACTTTTGCGTAAACATACACGCCACTTTCAAGTCAAGTGGCGTGTTATTTATACGCATTTTGAGCTATCCGCGTGTATGCGTGTATATCTACGCCGTTATGTCCGAGTGATTCCGCGTGTATGTACACGCTGTTATAAATCCGAGCGAAATAAAGCCAAATTTTGATATACATCTGGGGGAGCGATATTTTTCTTCCTATGATGGTAGGGAAAGACTCATAAATGGTATTAATCAGTGACGGGTAGGTTTAGGGACGGGGTTGGGGTAGTTCATATATTTACATATACAGTAATGTAACGTTAAGTCAACGGCGTTCATAAACACGCTGAAAAGCGATTATGCGTGTTGATAACACGCCAAAAATGGAAATACGAATTGGCGTGTCATACATACGCAGTTTCATGAGATCAGTCTGCCCAATGAAATTATTTCTACCAAAGAGTCCTTGATCTTGATCTTTCTTAATTACATTACTTTTTGATGTTACATCAGCCAGTTGTCCATATTTGACCCAATGAAAATAATTCTGGCCAAAAGGTTTCTGAGGTTGTTTTTTTTTTTTTTCAATATAAACTCACAGACTCCTTCTGATGTTAAAATATTCCATATTTGACCTGATTTAATTATTTCAACCAAAGAGTCCTTGATCTTGATCTTTCTATACATTCTCATTGACTACTTTTTGATGTTACATCAAGTTGTCAAGTCGTCACCTTTATTTCTATAGGCGCTTTTTACAATACATGTACAATGTTGTAATAGTATTGTTAAATTCTAAATTAAATGTTAAATGTCCCCAACAAAGCAAGCCAAAAGGCGAAAAAGGCAACAGTGCAAGGAACCAAAACTCCATTAGGTGACAGAATGGAGAAAAAAAACTTGGGAGAACCCAGGCTCAGTCGGGGGGCCAGTCCTCCTTTGGCCAACGAACGAACAGTGTATGATTATGAGTTAGGCAGCATAATGTCAGGAGTCAGATGTGATCAAATTTGCCCCTTGGCCTCTGTCCATCATGGCCTCCTAATCATCCCTATATATACTGATTGGCTTCATCACTGTCTCCTCTCCACCAGTAAGCTGGTGTGTGGTGAGCGTTCTGGCGCAATATGGCTGCCGTCGCATCATCCAGGTGGATGCTGCACATTGGTGGTGGTTGAGGAGATTCCCCCCCTTCTATGTAAAGCGCTTTGAGTGTCCAGAAAAGCGCTATATAAATGTAATGAATTATTATTATTATTATCATTAATTTTCACGATATTTATCCAGTTCATCTTGGAGGTTGGGTCATCCCGCCGGTGAGGAGATGAGTGTGTTGAGGTGTCTATGGGCCTTCACAGCCCTGAAGAGGCTGGCACATCAGGGATGCGTTGTCGTCGTGTCCATGTGATGGTCCTTCCTCAGATCTGGATATCGCCTAGATCCGGCGGTTTGCGGTAAACCTCGGGATAAACAGAGAGACTAATATTAGCGTAGACGCCAGACATTCAGACAGACAGTTGTCCATTTTTGACCCAATGAAAATAATTCAATATTCAACTCACAGACTCCTTCTGATGTTAAATTACTCCATATTTGACCAAATGAAATTAGTTCTACCAAAGAGTCCTTGATCTTGATCTTTCTATACATTCTCATTGACTTCTTTTTGATGTTAAATCAGCCAGACAGTCGTCCATTGAAAAAAAATTCTGGCCAAAGGGTCCTCAAAAGTTTTTTTTTTCCAATATATACTCACAGACTCCTTCTGATGTTAAATTAATCCATATTTGACCTGATTTAATAATTTCTACCAAAGAGTCCTTGATCTTGATCTTTCTATACATTATCATTGACTGCTTTTTTTATGTTAAATCAGCCAGACAGTTGTTCATATTTGACCCATTGAAAATAATTCTGGCCAAAGGGTCCTCAAAAGTTTTTTTTTTTCCAATATAAACAGTTTTTTTTTTAAATATAAACACACTTCCACTTCCTTCTAATGTTAAATTAATCCATATTAGACCTAATGTAATTATTTCTACCAAAGAGTCATTGATCTTGATCTTTCTATACATTCTCATTGACTTCTTTGATGTTAAATCAGCCAGACAGTTGTCCATATTTGACCCAATGAAAATAATTCTTGCCAAAGCGGTTCTATAAATCAGTGTTTTTCTTATTTCCAATGAACTTAAGATCCTCAAAAGTTTTTTTTTTTCCAATATAAAACTCACAGACTCCTTCTGATGTTAAATTATTCCATATTTGACCCGATTTAATAATTTTCTACCAAAGAGTCCTTGATCTTGATCTTTCTATACAATCTCATTGACTGTTTTTTATGTTAAATCAGCCAGACAGTTGTTCCATATTTGACCCATTGAAAATAATTCTGGCCAAAGGGTCCTCAAAAGTTTTTTTTTTCCAATATAAACAGTTTTTTTTTTTTTTCAATATAACTCACAGATCTCATTTCTAATGTTAAATTAATCCATATTTGACCTATTAAATTAATTTCTACCAAAGAGTCCTTGATCTTGATCTTTCTATACATTCTCATTGACTTCTTTTTGATGTTAAATCAGCCAGACAGTTGTTCATATTTGACCCATTGAAAATAATCGGGCCAAAGGGTCCTCAAAGTTTGTTTTTCCAATATAAACAGTTTTTTTTTCTTTTTTAATATAAACTACAACTCATTCTGATGTTAAATGTTCCATATTTGACATGAAATATTTCTACCAAAGAGTCCTTGACTTGATCTTTTTACTCTGACTCTTTTGATGGTTAAATCAGCCAGACGTTGTTCCATATTTGACCCAATGAAAAAATTCTGGCCAAAGGGTCCTCAAAGTTTGTTTTTCCAATAAAAACTCACATTTTTTTTTTTTTATATTTTTTTTTCAATATAACTCACAGACTCCTTCTGATGTTAATTTCCATATTTGACTGATTTAATAATTTCTACCAAAGAGTCCTTGATTTGATCTTTCTATACATTATCATTGACTGTTTTTATGTTAAATCAGCCAGACTTTTTTCCATATTTGACCCATTGAAAAAAAATTCTGGCCAAAGGGTCCTCAAAAGTTTTTTTTTTCCAATATAAACAATTTTTTTTTATCAATATAAACAAATTCCACTTCCTTCTAATGTTAATTAATCCATATTTGACCTAATGAAATTATTTTACCAAAGAGTCATTGATCTTGATCTTTCTATACATTCTCATTGACTTCTTTTGATGTTAAATCAGCCAGACAGTTGTCCATATTTGACCCAATGAAAATAATTCTTGCCAAAGGGTCCTCAAGTTTGTTTTTCCAATATAAACAGTTTTTTTTTTCTTTTTCTTTTTTTCCAATATAAACTCACAGACACATTCTGATGTTAAAATGTTCCATATTTGAACTGGTTTAATAATTTCTACCAAAGAGTCCTTGATATTGATCTTTCTATACATTCTTATTGACTCGTTTTGAGGTTAAATCAGCCAGACAGTTGTCCATATTTGACCCAATGAAAATAATTCTGGCCAAAGGGTCCTCAAAAGTTTTTTTTTTTCCAATATGAACTCAAAAAAAAAAAAAAAAAAAAATTTAACATAATTTTTTTTTTCCAATATATACTCACAGACTCCTTCTGATGTTAAATTATTCCATATTTTACCTAATAAAATTATTTATACCTATTATTTCTAACTATTATTAGTTGAAGTAGGTTAAAAAGGGACAACTTTCTGGCTGATTTAACATCAGATGAGAAGGAGTCTATGTAGAAAGTTCAAGATCAACGAAACTTTGTCCAGAAATATGTTAAATAGGTCAAATGTGGACTACTATCGGGCTAATGAATCATCAGGAGTCAATGAGCTTGAATGTTCAAGTTTGAGGAGTCTTTGGCCACAAAAATAGGTTAAATAGGTTAAATATGGATAAATGTCTTGCTAATTGAATCATCAGAAGGAGTCTATGAGTATATATAGAAAGTTTAAGATCGACGAAACTTTGTCCAGAAATATGTTAAAGGAGTCTTAGAGTCAGTCCCGGCGCCATGGGTGTGCATTGGGGGGCCTGGCCCGAGTCACTAGTGCCCGCCCTGAACGAGTCTGTCTCTAAGACACATAGACACTAAGGAGTCTATGAGTTCTGTAGGTCAAAATGGACTACTGTATGGCATCCGAAGGTGCTTGCATGGTCAAGTTTGAAGATTTTTCAGTAGCACCTCATCCGAGATCCGGGGGGCGGAGTCGGATCCAGATTAAGGGGTGGGGTTGGGTAGGTTTAGGGGTGGGTTTAGGGATAAGGGGTGGAGCTGGGTAGGTTTAGGGGTGGGTTTAGGGATAAGGGGTGGAGCTGGGTAGGTTTAGGTATGTAAGGTGGGAGGAGTCGGATCTAGATCCGACTCCTCCCCGTGGATTTCATGTTCTGCAGTGAGGACCATCTCAGATTTTTTGGCAATAAACATGTTAAAGAGGTCAAATATGGATTAAATTCTGTCTAATGAATCATCAAAAGTAGGTCAAATATGGACTACAGTATGGCTGAAATAACAAGAGAACGATTCTTTGAGCTTTAATGGTCAAGTTTGAAGATTATTTGGCCATAAATATTTTAAACGTCAAATATGGATAAAAGTCTGACTATTGAATCATCACTAAGAGTCTATGAGAATGTCAAGATCGAGGACTCTTTTGCCAGAAAATTGTTCTGTAGGACAAATAAGGCTGAAATAACAAGATATCTAGTCTATGAGCTTTAATGGACAAGTTTGAAGATTCTTTGCCATATGTTAATAAATAGGTCAAATATGGATTAATGTCTGGCTATTGAATCATCGGAAATCTATGAGTATAGAGAGTTCAAGATCGAGGACTCTTTGGCCAGAAAATGTTCATAGGTCAAATATGGACTAGGTAAAAAGTCTTGTCAGTGGTGATCGAATAGAAATAGAATAAATGTCGGTAGAAGGGTATTTGAAAGAAAGAAAGACAGACAGAAAAGTAAAGAAGATTAGTTGAAAGAAAGAAAGTTAAAAGATACATTAGTTAGAAAGAAAGAAAGATTAGTAGAAAGAAGAAAGAAAGATAAATTATAGAATAGAAAGATAGATTACTTAGAAAGAAAGATTAGTTAAGAAAAAAGAGTTAGTAGAAAGAATAGAAAGATTATTTAGAAAGAAAGAAGATTTAGAAAGAAAGATTAGTTATAAAGAAAGATTAGTTATAAAGAAAGATTAGTTAAATAAATAAAGATTAGTTAAAAAGAAAAAGATGTAAGAAAGAAGATTAGTTTAGAAAGAAAGAAAGAAAGAAAGATTAGAAAGAAAGATAGATTACTTTAGAAAGAAAGAAAGATTAGTTAGAAAGAAAGATTAGCTAGAAAGAAAGAAAGATTAGTTTAAGAGAAAGAAAGATTAGTTAGAAAGAAAAGAATGTAAAGAAAGAAAGAAAATAAAGATTAGTTAGAAATATAAAAAAATTATTTAGAAGAAAAAGAAGATTAGATTAAAGAAAGAAAGATTAATTTAGAAAGAAAGATTAGTTTAGAAAGATAGTTATATGAAGAAAGATTAGTTGAGAAAGATAGCTAGAAAGAAAGATTATGTAAAGAAAGAAAGATTATTATAAGAAAGATCGTAAGAAAGAAAGAAATTAGTTGGAAATTAATTATTAGAAAAAGATTAGATTAAGAAAGAAAGATTATTTAGAAGAAGATTAGTTAGAAAGATCAGTTATAATGAAAGAAAGAAAGAAAGAAAGAAAGATTAGTTAGAAGACTATTATAAAGAAATCAGTATAAGAAAGAAAGAAAATTAGATGTAAAGAAAGAAAGAAAGAAAGATTAGATGTAAAGAGAAAGAAAGAAAGATTAGATGTAAGTTAGAAAGAAATATTAGTAAGAAAGATAGTTAGAAAAAAAATTAACTATTTTCAATTAGTTGAAAGAAAGATTAGTTAGAAAGAAAGAAAGATTAGTTAGAAAGAAAGATTCGTTCGAAAGAAAAAAGTTTGAAAGACAGAAAAAAGAAAGATTAGTTAGACAGGAAGATTAGTAAGAATGAAAGAAAGAAAGAAATATTAGTCAGAAAGAAAGAAAGATTAGTTAGAAAGAAATAAAAGATTAGTTAGAAAGAAAAAAAGATTAGTCAGAAAGGAAGAAAGATTAGTTAGACATATGAGCTTTTGCAGTACAATGCTGACAGAACAGAATGCAGAATGCATCATTCCAGCTATGTGCTGTGGCATTGCATGCAAAATCTAAATGAATCGTTTGTGCATTAAAAACATACATATAAACTTACATATATAAACTATGCACCGTTGATGTTGCATTGCAATGCAACCAAGATTGCGTTGTGCATTAAAGAAATATCAACAACAGAAATATACGTTGTTGAATTGTATGCAAGATCTATTTAAGAATATATTTTCTGCACTACATATTCCGTTGTGCAATGAAGAGAGATAACTAACTTATTCCGAAGTGCATTGAAGAGTTTAAAATCTGCTATTGCAATGCATTGCACATACTATCAAGCGTTGTGCATTGAAGAATAAGCATTAAGCACTTTGTTGCATTGCAACGCATTCAAGAACTCACTCTGTAGTGCATTAAAGAGATGTGCAATGCATTCTGCTGTTACATTACATTGCACACGATCAAGCGTTGTGCATTGAAGAATAACATATAAGCAAAATGCACTTATTTGCATTGCAATTTATTCAGGAACAATTTATTCAGGAACACGCAGTGCATTGAAGAGATTGCAATGCAATCTGCTATTGCAATGCACTTACGATCAAGCGTGATGCATTGAATAATGATAAATAATCATTATGCACTTTGTTGCATTGCAATGAATTCAAGAACTAACTCATTCCGAAGTTCATCAAAGAAATGTGCAATGCAATCTAATGCATTTACTATGCATTGCAATAGCAGATTGCAATCTCTTCAATGCACTTCGGAATGAGTTAGTAATTGAATGCATTGCAATGCAACAAAGTCCATGCTTATATATTATTCTTTAATGCATAATTGCTTGAGTGCAATTATATTGCAATAGCAAATTGCAATGCCAAATTTCTTCAATGCACATCGGAATGAGTTAGTTCTTCAATGCATTGCAATGCAAAAAAAGTTTCTATATTGCTTATGTGTTATTCTTCAATGACAACGCTTGTCGTATGGGCATAAGCAACAGCAGATTGCATAGCACATCTCTCATAGCACATCTCTTCATCACACTTCAATACACAAGTGCATATTGCTTATTCTACAATTGTACCAAACGATTGATCTTATTTGCAATGCAATTCTAGCCAAAGGGTCCTCAAAACACAAAATTTCCAATATAAACGTTTTTTTTTTTGTGTGTTTTTCATTTAATAATTAAATTTAAGTTTATATTGAAAGAAAAAAAAAACTTTTCAGGACCCTTTGGCCAGAATTATTTTCATTGGTTCCATATTTGACCCAATGAAAATAATTCTGGCCAAAGGGTCCTCAAAAGATTTTTTTTTTTCTTTCAATATAAACTCACAGACTCCTTCTGATGTTAAATTATTCCATATTTGACCCAATGCAACATGACATCATGACTTTTGCGTAAACATACACGCCACTTTCAAGTCAAGTGGCGTGTTATTTATACGCATTTTGAGCTATCCGCGTGTATGCGTGTATATCTACGCCGTTATGTCCGAGTGATTCCGCGTGTATGTACACGCTGTTATAAATCCGAGCGAAATAAAGCCAAATTTTGATATACATCTGGGGGAGCGATATTTTTCTTCCTATGATGGTAGGGAAAGACTCATAAATGGTATTAATCAGTGACGGGTAGGTTTAGGGACGGGGTTGGGGTAGTTCATATATTTACATATACAGTAATGTAACGTTAAGTCAACGGCGTTCATAAACACGCTGAAAAGCGATTATGCGTGTTGATAACACGCCAAAAATGGAAATACGAATTGGCGTGTCATACATACGCAGTTTCATGAGATCAGTCTGCCCAATGAAATTATTTCTACCAAAGAGTCCTTGATCTTGATCTTTCTATACATTCTTTTTGATGTTACATCAGCCAGTTGTCCATATTTGACCCAATGAAAATAATTCTGGCCAAAAGGTTTCTGAGGTTGTTTTTTTTTTTTCAATATAAACTCACAGACTCCTTCTGATGTTAAAATATTCCATATTTGACCTGATTTAATTATTTCAACCAAAGAGTCCTTGATCTTGATCTTTCTATACATTCTCATTGACTACTTTTTGATGTTACATCAAGTTGTCAAGTCGTCACCTTTATTTCTATAGGCGCTTTTTACAATACATGTACAATGTTGTAATAGTATTGTTAAATTCTAAATTAAATGTTAAATGTCCCCAACAAAGCAAGCCAAAAGGCGAAAAAGGCAACAGTGGCAAGGAACCAAAACTCCATTAGGTGACAGAATGGAGAAAAAAAACTTGGGAGAACCCAGGCTCAGTCGGGGGGCCAGTCCTCCTTTGGCCAACGAACGAACAGTGTATGATTATGAGTTAGGCAGCATAATGTCAGGAGTCAGATGTGATCAAATTTGCCCCTTGGCCTCTGTCCATCATGGCCTCCTAATCATCCTATATATACTGATTGGCTTCATCACTGTCTCCTCTCCACCAGTAAGCTGGTGTGTGGTGAGCGTTCTGGCGCAATATGGCTGCCGTCGCATCATCCAGGTGGATGCTGCACATTGGTGGTGGTTGAGGAGATTCCCCCCCTTCTATGTAAAGCGCTTTGAGTGTCCAGAAAAGCGCTATATAAATGTAATGAATTATTATTATTATTATCATTAATTTTCACGATATTTATCCAGTTCATCTTGGAGGTTGGGTCATCCCGCCGGTGAGGAGATGAGTGTGTTGAGGTGTCTATGGGCCTTCACAGCCCTGAAGAGGCTGGCACATCAGGGATGCGTTGTCGTCGTGTCCATGTGATGGTCCTTCCTCAGATCTGGATATCGCCTAGATCCGGCGGTTTGCGGTAAACCTCGGGATAAACAGAGAGACTAATATTAGCGTAGACGCCAGACATCAGACAGACAGTTGTCCATTTTTGACCCAATGAAAATAATTCAATATTCAACTCACAGACTCCTTCTGATGTTAAATTACTCCATATTTGACCAAATGAAATTAGTTCTACCAAAGAGTCCTTGATCTTGATCTTTCTATACATTCTCATTGACTTCTTTTTGATGTTAAATCAGCCAGACAGTCGTCCATTGAAAAAAATTCTGGCCAAAGGGTCCTCAAAAGTTTTTTTTTTTCCAATATATACTCACAGACTCCTTCTGATGTTAAATTAATCCATATTTGACCTGATTTAATAATTTCTACCAAAGAGTCCTTGATCTTGATCTTTCTATACATTATCATTGACTGCTTTTTTTATGTTAAATCAGCCAGACAGTTGTTCATATTTGACCCATTGAAAATAATTCTGGCCAAAGGGTCCTCAAAAGTTTTTTTTTTCCAATATAAACAGTTTTTTTTTTTTAATATAAACACACTTCCACTTCCTTCTAATGTTAAATTAATCCATATTTGACCCAATGAAATTATTTCTACCAAAGAGTCCTTGATCTTGGTCTTTCTATACATTCTCATTGACTTCTTTTTGATGTTAAATCAGCCAGACAGTTGTCCATATTTGACCCAATGAAAATAATTCTTGCCAAAGGGTCCTCAAGTTTGTTTTTCCAATATAAACAGTTTTTTTTTCTTTTTCTTTTTTTAAATATAAACTCACAGACTCATTCTGATGTTAAAATGTTCCATATTTGAACTGATTTAATAATTTCTACCAAAGAGTCCTTGACATTGATCATTCTTATTGACTCGTTTTGAGGTTAAATCAGCCAGACTTTTTTTCCATATTTGACCCATTGAAAAAAAATTCTGGCCAAAGGGTCCTCAAAAGTTTTTTTTCCCAATATAAACTCACAATTTTTTTTTTATATATATACAATTTTTTTTTCCAATATATACTCACAGACTCCTTCTGATGTTACATTAATCCATATTTGACCTGATTTAATAATTTCTACCAAAGAGTCCTTGATCTTGATCTTTCTATACATTATCATTGACTGCTTTTTTTATGTTAAATCAGCCAGACTTTTTTCCATATTTGACCCATTGAAAAAAAAATCTGGCCAAAGGGTCCTCAAAAGTTTTTTTCCCCAATATAAACAGTTTTTTTTTATCAATATAAACAAACTTCCACTTCCTTCTAATGTTAAATTAATCCATATTAGACCTAATGAAATTATTTCTACCAAAGAGTCATTGATCTTGATCTTTCTATACATTCTCATTGACTTCTTTTGATGTTAAATCAGCCAGACAGTTGTCCATATTTGACCCAATGAAAATAATTCTTGCCAAAGGGTCCTCAAGTTTGTTTTTTCCAATATAAACAGTTTTTTTTTCTTTTTCTTTTTTTCCAAATAAACTCACAGACACATTCTGATGTTAAAATGTTCCATATTTGAACTGGTTTAATAATTTCTACCAAAGAGTCCTTGATATTGATCTTTCTATACATTCTTATTGACTCGTTTTGAGGTTAAATCAGCCAGACTTTTTTTCCATATTTGACCCATTGAAAAAAATTCTGGCCAAAGGGTCCTCAAAAGTTTTTTTTTTCCAATATAAACTCACAATTTTTTTTTTATACATATAAAAAAAAAAATTCCAATATATACTCACAGACTCCTTCTGATGTTACATTAATCCGTATTTGACCTGATTTAATAATTTTTACCAAAGAGTCCTTGATCTTGATCTTTCTATACATTCTCATTGACTTCTTTTGATGTTAAATCAGCCAGACAGTTGTCCATATTTGACCCAATGAAAA